>PVIH01002405.1:0-191037 GCA_004025045.1 Sigmodon hispidus | reverse complement strand
CCTGCAGCCTCCTCAGGGTCACAGCCTGGCCTCACACCTGCAGACTCAGGGTCACAGCCTGGCCTCACACCTGCAGACTCAGGGTCTCAGGCTTCTGTGCCAAGCACTTTACAGACTATTTCACCTCCAAAGCGCCTTGCCTATGGATAAATTTCGTTCAAGTAGTTTTTGAATTGGTTGTCTAAAGATAAAAACCAGGAAGTTTTATTCCAAAATCCAGCTTTACATATACCTTTTGAAGAAATCACTCTGTATGGCAACCAGGCACGCCTCATTCATTTTTGGTGTCTGCTCAGTTCCTGGTGGCATTTAAGATTATAACCACTGGTGTTCATAGCTAAATCTATGCACATCTTACAGTTGGACAGATTATGAAAATTGGGAAAAATTGAAGTTAGTTAGTTTTCAAGTAGTTACACAGAAATGACATTTTTTTTCATTTTTTCAGTTTAAATAGTTCCTAATGCTTTTTTCTTGCCTTATTATATGTGGCTGAAAGCTCTCTAGCAAAGGTCGTGCACCCTAGCTGGCATCTTTATATTATACAGGTATGCACACTTGACCTTTAAGTGTGAAGTAAGCATTTTCCATTGTCAAAATATATGCATTTTGTGGCTCACTGATGGTCTTATGTTTTATTAATGTAAGTCATGCATGTTGAAGTTTCCAAATCAAATGACTTCAATATCTACTGATATCATTTGGCTTTTCTCAAAACTTAATGCTTTATAATAAAGATTTTTGATATTGAACCACATGTGTTCTTTTATTATAAATCCTAACAATATTTAACATACCTAACATACCCTAGTAATATACTTATTAGTCTAATTTGCCTTTTAAAAATAATTGGAAAATTTGCATCTCATTTCAAAGTAAGATTTGTCTATTGTAATCCCTTCCCTTATCCTTTTGTACTCTGTCAACTTTTTTCTTAAATGCACATAATCTTAAACTGTCACTGTTGCTATGATTAATTTTTATTGCATTAACTGATATGTTTCTTAATTTATTTGAAAGTTAATTTTCATATATATAAATATATAAAAGTGACTAATTTTATGTGTCATTTAGCTGGGTAAAAATTGTACAGATAGCTGGCAAAATACCACCTCTAGGTGTGTTGGGGTTCCGAAGGAGACTGGCCTTTGAACTAGTCAAGTGTTTAAAGATTTCTCTGTCATTGGGGCTATTTCCCAGTTCTTAAGGCCGTGACTAGAACACAAAGGTGAGAGGGCAAATTTACCATGGGTTATTGAGTGAACACACCCGTCTGCTGCCCTCAGTCATGTTCTTGGATTTCTCCAGTTTGGACTTAGAATGGGACTGATACCCTTGGGGAACCTGGTTAGCACTACATGCTTGTTGGGAACTCTAACCCAGGGAAGGCAGCTTTTAGGACATCTCTGATTTGCCAATGGTACAAGCTGATCCCTCATAAGAAACCTTTTTCATGTCCACCTTTTTCCTGTGTACATACTTTTGGCCTTGTGTCTCTGGAGAACCAAACTAGACACTAATTTCTACTTGAATTAAAAAATAATCTTATAGCTGAGTTGTGGTGGTGCATATCTTTAGTCCAGCGCTCAGGAGGCAGAGAGGCAGGTAGATCTGAGTTCAAGACCTCTTGGTCTTCAGAGTAAATTCCAGGACAAGCTGGGCTACACAGAGAGACCCTGTTTTGAAAATGAAAACAAAACCAAATCTAACATTCCTTATTTGTTTATTTATTGTGTGAACACGGTGTGTGGGGGGGTACAAGCATGTCATGGCATATGTGTGGAGTACAGATGTGTTTGGGTTCTCTCCTTTTGCCATCTGTATTCAGGGGTTCAAACTCAGCTTTGCAGCCTTGGCCACATGCCTGTGTCTGCTGAGCTGTCATATCAACCCTTTACAAACAGTCTCAGTGTGAAACACATCATATGTATGGAATAACCTATGACATGTGTTTGTGTAGTTTATTATTTTATTTATTTAAAAAGACACGGTCTCACTGGGTAGCTCTGACTGACCTGAAACAGTTATGTAGATCAGGCTTGTCTTGAACTCACAGAAATCCACTTACCTCTGCCTTCTAAGTGTTAGTGTTGAAGGTATGTGCCACTATGCCTGGCCATTTGTTTAATTTAAAGAATAATTATTTTAAAAAATACTCATATAATCATCACTCAGAGCAAGACATAATATCACTTGTTCTCAGAATTTGCTTCCAACTGTATCCTATTTCCATATCCCCCCCCAAACCACTATAGTGATTTTTTGAGGTAATATGTTCTTGATTTTGGGTTACAGTTTTTACCTCTTACATTTGTATTCTTTAATAATATTCTCTTTAACTGGACCGTGTCTTAATCTTACATATACATATTTTTATGATACTCCTTTTGCTCAACACTATGTGTGTGCCATTCACCTGAGCAGGCTCATGTCAGGGACTACACCCATTTTCTCTGCTGTCTCATTTTTCATTATATAGGTTTATCATCTGTTCTACAATTGAATGACATTGGTGCATTTAAGGTGTCAGAAGAGAAATCTGCGATTTGTTGCTGTGAATGGCTTATTTTGTTTTGTTTCCTACCTGGATGATCACAGGATTAAAAAAAAAGCTTTAACTGTCATTACTAGGATAAATTCAGACGGCTCTTTTAAGCCTGCCTGGCGCTTACATGGTGGCTCCCTCAGCTCCACTTGGTCCTTTTCCTCCACACGCTCTTCCTCATAGTGGAAGGATCTAGATTGGGATGGATGGCCGTTCTCCTGGAGCTTATGGGTCACTGTGGAAATGGTTTAATCTTAGAACGGGAAACAAATTTATATTTTCTTCTCTATAACTGCTTTTGAAGTGACACTGCATGTGAGAGGTGTGCAGAGCTTCATCTGAGCCATGGCATCTGATGACTGTCATGGGTGGCTGTGCACTCCGCTGCCCCAACAAGCTCATCTTCTACCCCTACCCTTTCACCCCGATTTCCACCCTCTCACCCTCTACTCCTGCCCACCCTCATCCTAGTCACCAAGTGCCACTGCTTTGACATGGCAGATTTATCTGGAAGCAAAACTTTATTCTCCAAGGACTTGAATAGGCCTAGGTTACCTGGCTCTCCCTGAGCGCTCCAGGTCCCCTTCTGAAGGTGGTGTTTCTGACTTTGGCACCACAGCCTTGTGATTGTCACTCATCTCTGGTCTCTGTCACACAACGATGTGTTTGTCCTTTTCTACCCTGTAGGTCTTTTCATCAGAGAATCCCTAAGGGAAAGCATTAAATGCATCGATTTGGGCTGTCCCTTTAGGCTGGAAATACCACCTATTTAGCTAGGATTGATCCTCCAATTGAAAAGTGGGTCTCTGTGCAGCACACTGCCTTCTGGAGTCTGAAAGGAGAGGCAGAGTGGAGAGAATGATGGACAGCTTCTGTTTTTCCAGTCCACACCTTGAGAAAAAACCCCAACTTATTTAGCAGGTTGGCAGGGAAACTGAGCACTACCTAAGATTTATAGTGGCCTGAGGGACAAGCTCTTGTTAGATGGAGAATAAGATAGTCTCTTCCTCATAGTCCCTCCAACTGGCAGGGAGGACAATCACTTGCCAAACATCTTGTAGAGAGGAACAAAAATACATCAGATGGGAGACTGTTCAATGTCCTTAACATCCTTCCTTTCCAGAAATCTTGTGATTAGTGTTTTCTTTCATTGCTTGAGGCACATGCCTCTGCCCCCTTCACCCCCCCTGTGTGTGTGTGTGTGTGTGTGTGTGTGTGTGTCTATTTCTTCAATCCTAAAGTCCTAAGTTGTTCCTGCTTCAATGTTACCTAAAGATTTTTATTCAGTGTTTGAAGGATGGGGTGATCTTATTGTTGCATAGACATGTTTTTTTTTTTTTTTTTTTGCCTTAAAGGTCTGACAAATTAGGCATGACACTCTGATTCAGTTCTCCTTTGTGGGCCTTGAAATACCCAGAATAGTCATTCATTGTGCAGTTAAAATTTTCCTGGGAAACAAAAGTGATTAGCAAATTTTGACTTTGCTTATTGTTCTTAAGTAAATTGCATTAAAATTTATGGGTACCTTTCCAAGAGAAGACAAATTATACATATTACAAGAAGGGAAGAGAAGACACAGTGATTATGTAATTTCTCAGAGAAAGGTGCTTTGTTTTGCTCCCTATATAATGTATCCGTCAGAGTGGACCCATCCTTTAGTGGGTCTATGATACCAGTGAGTTCTGAGCAGAGAACCAAATTACTGGCTCTATTTCTGCAAAGATAATTGAGAAGTTAGGACAATCCCCCCCCACCCCTGGGGAATTGTCTGTGTTCTTGGGGTAGGTGTCTTCTTTACAGAGGTAGGGTGGGGTAGGAAAGGTACTCTTAGATTAATCATATTTGGAAAGAAAACTTTTTCCAGCCAAGATCTGGAAATGACATTTCAAGTGTTTCTTGAACTATCTTAGAGAAGAAAGGGGAAGCGTAAAATCACTCTGATTCTTTTGTGGCTGTTGGGAACATGGCAATGGCCAGTACTTTTCCTCTAATACCGGCCAAGTAGCCTGAGCTGAAAAGACTACAACCTGATTGATAATATTACAAAGTATTCTATGCTGTTCCTTCTGGTTTTGATAAGTCATGGTGGGCAGGATCCTAAGAGGCAGAGAAACCAAAAGAAGTTGACTTTCTCTATATTTCCTTCTTATTGCATATGATACTAGGCAATATTCAAGGTGTGTGCAGAAGGCAGAGTCTTTGATTGTCTGAATGGTCACTGAGCCTGCAGCAGGGTGCAGAAGGACAGCCATAGTAAGACTTGTGAGCTCTGTGTGGAGGGATCTGTTCTAATCTCTCTTAAGATTATTCCAGGACAGAAAGTCTATACTAGTCAACTATAACTTAATAGATTATTTAATAAATGTACTTTGGTTTCTTTTCTATAACAAGGGGACAAAACAGGATACCTTCTGGCAATGCTGTGAGGATTAAGTGAGCTGTAGCTGTTAGAAAAATTTCAGGACCAGAGAAAATGATTAGTATTAATTAGTATATGATTTTTGTCTTACTTGGATATTTGAAGAATAAATTCCTTCCCAATCTTTGGTAGACATATTACAAATAATCAAAAGAGTTGGTCTCTAAGAGCAGATGAACTATCATGGAATCTTTGCTGGTATTTTTCATGTATGCCTTTGGTGGTATAGAATGGATATCTGTGTTGGGACACCAGAGTCTTACATACTTTGTTTAAGCACCATAGATGATGCCCACAAATGTCTCAATTTCTTTCAGTTTCCAAGGAACACTGCTATACTGATGGCCGAGGATCTCAGTTCCGTGTAGAGTTCTTCCTGAGAGACTTTGGGAACACCAGTTTTATAGCAAAGATGCTTTCCAGCTACATTTGCTATAAAAAGATCTCTCTCTCCCATTGACTTTTGTTATAAAAATCAGAGATATGATCTCATGGTGGGGGAATGGACGAGATTGCTAAGGATGAGTAGATGATGTGCTTTATTCTACAACCAGGGTCTAAGTTCTCAGCTGGGACTCCTGCTTTTATGGCTCATAAAGATTTAGTGCAGAGCCTTAAAAAGTTGTAGGTGTAGTAAATGTTGATATGAGTTGACCACACTTGTAAGAAACTACACATGTATATATATATCTGAAATTTATTGAAGTGTTGTGGGATTCTTTGTAAGAAAAAAAAAACCTTATTCAAAAAATTTTATATGTGAAAGAGATAAGACATGCCTACATTTGAGTGTGGAGAGGAAGTCACAGCCCATGGCCTAGCCTCTTGTAGGGGGTCCTGGCAGTGATTTAGTGTTTTGAGGAGCATAATTATAAATCCTCTCTGTGTGACCCAAGATGGGGTTCTGGGGATGGAGTGACCTACCAAGCCTGTACAGCTAATTATGAAAAAACCAGGACCAAGACTTCACCTTTTGGCTGTGCTAGAAGATGTCTTGAGGTTTTTTTTTTTTTTTTTTTTTTTTTTTTTTTTTTTTTTTTTTTTTTTTTTTTTTTTTTTTTTTTTTTTTTTTTTTTTTTTTTTTTTTTTTTTTTTTTTTTTTTTTTTTTTTTTTTTTTTTTTTTTTTTTTTTTTTGTTATTTTGACTCACAAAGGAGACAGTATTTAGCATCAACCTGCTCCTTTTAGGTCAAGCCTAGATGGCTGCAATACTACAAATACCAGTAGATGGCGATAGAGGCTACATTATTGCGTGTTGTCTCCAGCTGTCTTTTACTTGGAATTTCACCATTAAGGAGAATCCACAGACTCCTTAGAATCCCTGCATGAATTTGGGGGAATCTAAGAGAAACATAAAAAATTTAAAAGATCATGCTATTACAGTGGTAGAAAATTCAAAAAGTTACTTGGCTAGCAATAAATGCAAAACTTAGTCGAAAACAGTTTTTAACGGGGGAGGGGGGCGGGGGGGAGACAAAAAAGGAAAAAGGGTAATTTAAAGCTAAGCTTCCCGAACAGAAGCAGTCTGTGGCTCTGAGCGTCCCCATCTTCATCTCATCAGCAAAGCCTCCCGCCGCTTTGCAGAGGGGACTTGGAAGAATTGAAGAGTGAGATTCAGAGCCCAGCGCTTAAGTGTGATATCCCGGACTCCTTCCTTAGCCTCCTCTGGCTTTGACATAATAACATCGATTTCTCTCCGCTGAGATGAATGAGATGAGACACGAAAACAAAGATTAGCTGTCACTATTAGCTATGATTATTTCACCCGACAAAAGTATTTTTTGTAGCCAGAAACATTTGAAAAATTCTAGTTTGAGCTTTCATTTAAGGAGGGGGAGGAGATGGAGATGGTGGTAGTGGTGGTGGTGGTGGCAGCTCAGCCTTTAATCCCAGCACTCGGGAAGCAGAGGCAGGTGGATCTCTGTGAGTTAGAGGCCAGCCTGGACTACAGAGTGAGTTCCAGGACAGGCTCCAAAGCTACACAGAGAAACCTTGTCTCGAACCTCACCACCACCACCACCACCACCAAAAAAAAAAAAAAAAAAAAAAAAAAAAAAAAAAAATGAAATGGGATTTAAGAGACCAGGTGGTTAGGTTCTCTAAGTTTCACAGTTTCATGATACAATACAACTATTTATGTAAAACAAGAGCCTCGGTCCTAATCTTTTACAGGTGCACATTGCTCCACTTGGGGGAACTTGATATTTTCCTCTTTGAGTTTAAGAAACTCACAAAATGCAGAACAATCCTTTTTATCATTTAATGTGCCTAATAGTTCACTTTAGTTTTAAGTGTAATGTTTATTTGTTCTATGTATAAAAGTAATCCTGAACATATTTGTAAAATTTCACTGAGTGATGTGCTTATGCAAGGAGTCTGTTAACATGGTTTAAACGGTTTAATCAGTAAATACAGATGTTTTCATAACTTTCCAGCCACTGAGCCAATGCTTTGATGTAGTTGATTTGTTGATTAGAAAACTCTTTTGGTTAGAAAAGTTCCCATTTACAGAATAGCTATGAGGGCTGCCAGGAGAAGGCTTCCATGAAGTAGGAGAGCTTGGTATGAGGCCTTTTGGTGCCGGCCATTTTCATGAATTATCAGGTGGGTTGGTTACTTGGCATTTTGTGGGCCGATCCTCATTCAGTTTTACTTCATTATATGATAAAACACAGCCTGCTATGCATCCCTAGCTGTCTTTTTAAATGCATGGTCCTGCTGCCTCAGCTTCTCAAGTGCTGGGATTTACAGGAGTGTACTCAGGCTTGACTATGACATGGTAGTCAATGGTAGAACCTCATTCCAATTCCCATGTGTTTTTATAAAAGGGTCAGAGAAATCTCTAGATTCTGGAGCTAAAAGTCAAGGACTGGTTGAGTGATTGAATCCCGGATGTTCTGGCTATTTTGAGGGTGTCCATGCCAGAGAGGTCATCATAAAAGCTAAGAGCCTCTAAACTCTTTAAAAAGTGACCCTATAGGTGTTAAGATGACAGTTAGGGTGGTCACTAATCAGATTGCAAGGGAAGACCAGCTCAGGCACCCTCTCCACTTTTGCTAGGTGTCTGAATTGGGGTCATCCTTGTGGATTCCTGAGAAGGGAGTGGGAGAGAGGGAGGGAGGGAGAATTTCGGTTGGTATGTAAAATGAAAAAAATAATAAAAAGAACTAAAACATGTGACTTGGGCTATTGCTGCTTTTACAGGCAGGGGGCGCAAGAGTTCCCAATACAGTACACATGGGCCACAAACATTAACGTGTGGTCTAGGGGCTACTGTGCTTTCTGGAGATCATGAAGATGTGTGAAATGATTTTAAGTAAAAAAAAAAAAGTATTACGTATTTATTTTTAACGGTGTAAGGAACCCACAAATACCAAGTGTCTCAGGCCCATGGACAGCATAGCAAACCCCAAGTTGCACTTGTGATTCTGGAGTTCTAAATTTACTGTGAGGAGGCCGGGAAGCGAGACTGCCCGAGGGAGAGAATTCTCCCTTCTGCAGCGGTCAAACGCTCTTCTCTTAGCTGGGCCCTGGATGGCTAAAAGAGGAAGTACTGGACGGTCTGCATTGTTTCTAAGTTAGCAAACTGATGAGCCAAAGGTCTTTCTGACCTCAAGGTTGTCTTTGCCTCTTACCTCCTTCTTGTCTCTCCAGAAGCAGAAGCAGGCTCTAAAACAATACAGGTGTGGGGCAGCAAACTGGAGCAAACTGGGGCCTTCTCCCATCCAGGCTTCAGGAAAAGTACAGGCGAGTCCACTTTCCCTCCCGGGAAGTTACTCTGGAGGGCTCAGAGATATTTCCGAACGACACAAGAGTGGACAAGAGACCCACCTTCTTTCTGAGTGAATAGCCGGCCTTGCTGGCTGGTTGGACAAAGGGAGAAGGTTCATTCTCGACAAGGGCACTGTGATCTGATACCCCAAACCCTAGTATGGCTGCCTCAGAGGAATACCTGTACCCCTTGGGTTGTGGATCCACAGCTTAGGGTCTTTAAAGGCTTCCCTTTTGAAGGGACCAACAAGCCCAGCAGGGAAAACCGGGAGGCCTGATTGTAGAGGAGCGCGGTGAAGATTTTGACCACCAGGTGGCGCTGGGTGGCCGGCCAGCAGTTCTTGGAGCCTGAGTCTTCAAGAGTTTGGACACTAGTCTCCCATCTGGCCCCCAAAGAGAAGGGCCTCCTTGGAGCAGTCCAAGGGATAGGGAGAATATGAAACGTCATCCTGACAGGTGGGAGCAACAGAAAGCCTGGGGATGGGAAGTGTTGGCTGTGAAGATGTCTCAAGGGCTCTTCTTGTTTTTTTGAAGGACAACATTCAGTCAAGAGACATATGCAATTTAAGCAGTTTACTTAGCAAAATTATGGAAAGCAAACACTCCAGAGAATTTGGAGTGGGCATCTCCAAAATGGGAAGCAACCCAGTGGCTTTTGATTGTGAATTTCAGAAGTTTTTAGTGAATATTTAGGAGGTGGGTGGTGTACTGGTAGGGCCTTCCCCAAGTTATGGAGGACCATTTAGGCTACTTCTTCCTGTGACTTTCTTCCCATGTGGAGTAAAAACCACGTGTAAGTGATGTCATGAAGATGTTAAGTATTCAGAGGAGGTAGATCTTTTGTTAGTGCATATGTGTGGGAAAATGCCCTGGCACCTTAGTTTCTGATATAGTAGTAGAAATATCCTATCCACAACTCCAAGGATGTTAACCAGAAAGCAGTGTTCTGACTGTCAGGAGAACAACTACCCAGGATTCAGCTTCAGTTTCCCAGGTACCTCATGTCTAACTCCTTGCCTCACCAGTGTGAGAGGCGCACAGTGTGACAGGGCAGGTGTGAGGAGAGGCTGGCTCTACTGTTTCCCAGAGTAAAAACATATCAGGGAAATAAGTGAGAGATATATCTGTAGTACAAGGCTTAAACAGGTTGTAAGTGAGCTTACTCATTTCCAGAGATATCACTACTTCCACCATTCCTAGAAAAACAGCTTCCTTCATTATCTGAAGCTCCTAGGACCAGGCAATAACTTTGGCTATTTAACTACTGGGTGACTTACCCTGGCAGTGTCAAGGACACTGGTCCTTTCATTAGGCTGGCCCTGGTAGACCTCAGGGAAAAGTGTCCTTATAACACCATTTCTATGTTCATTTATGGCTCTATCTTTTATCCTTGGTGGGGCTAGGTCTGGGGACAGAAATGAGTAATATATGGCCACTGCCTTCATGGAGCTCAAAGTCTGGTGGGAGAGACAAAGCAAATGGGCTGTTGGCACTCAGTGACACCTGCTGGGACAGAGGTGTGCCCAGGAAGGTGGTGGCAGCTATGACTAGCAGTACTGGCACAGGGAAGACATTCTAGGGAAGGCAGTCTTAAAGAGTTGTAGGACTTGGTCAAGAAGTCAGGGAAGGACATGCAAAGCTCCACTGCCATAAAAGCAGGGTTTGGGGACTGCAAGTGGGTGCTGCAGCAGGTGGAGGGTAGCTTTTGCCAGCTGGACACGAGTGATAGTCCCTGGAAAACCAGAACTTCAGTTAAGGAATCGCCTCCATTACATAGGACTATGAAGCATTTTCTTGGTTGCTGGTTGATGTGTGAGAGCCCAGCCCATCATGGGTGGTGCCATCCCTAAGTAGGCAGTCCTGGTTGTATAAGAAAGGAGGCAGAGCAAGCCAGTGAGCAGCATCCTCCATGGCCTCTGCTTCAGTTCCTGCTTCCAGGTTCCTGTCCTGACTTCTTATCTTGTTTTTTTTTTTTTTTTTTTTTTTTGACAATGGACTATAACCTTTAATCCAAATAACCCTAACCCTCCCCTCAGGTTGCTTTTGGTCCTTGTTTGAACACAGCAGCAGAGAAGCAGACTAGGACTGGACAAGGAGCTGAGGGGAATAGAATAGAGAGAGGCAAGGCTGGAGGTTATGCCAAGGCACCAGCTTTCTCCCCTGAAGGCCTGGGATGGTATCCCACCATTCCCTCAAGGTGAGAAAGATGTACACAATGGTATATGAGTTACATCAGGGAGGGGAGGAGATGGGAGCTAGTGACAGGCAGAGATGCTAGGGGGTTATTGCTAGCAAGAAGTGATAGAAACTGGAGAAGAGCCAGCAAGATGCCTCCTTAGGTCAGGAACTAGCTTCACAAGCATGAGTTCACATCACCAGTGTTTACAGAATCACTGGGTATGGCCGCATGAATTTGTAATCCTAGGCCTGGGGAGGTGGAGACAGGAAGCTCCTTGGGGATCCCTGGCTAGCCAGTTAGATGAATTTGAACTCTCTGAGTTCAGTGTCTCAAACAATAAGATGTAAAGTGATGGAGGAAAACACCTGATGTCAACCTTTGGCTTGCACACATGTACACACACACACACACACACACACACACACACACACATGCCCCATACATGCATGCACATGAAAACACATGCAAACACACACTTCTAACATAGAAGATACTAAAGCCTTCCTGCCTGTTTTGTAACATCTGTCAGACTGGAGTCTGAGATTTACAGGCTTGGAGCTCCTGGTCACACAGGAATGAATCAAGGTCTTGGGGCCAGAAAGGACTTCCCAATTCTCCTCATGTCCGTTCTAGCCCAGGGAGGTGAGTTAGTTTGGACAGTAAGTATCCTGTTGCCTAAGGTTGCAGCCACTACAGTATGTGTGTGTGTGTGTGTGCCCACGCACATGTGCATCCATGTGTGATATGAGGTGGAGCAAAGGGCCCAGGAAACCTAGGTTAGGGATGCAAAACAGGTAATGAAAGAGGTTTGGGGTGGAGAAGTTAACCCAGGAATGGCTAGAGTGATTCAGTTTGGCCTGAGGCAAAGAGTGAGAAGGGTAGCCTGGACTACCCAACAAGAATCTCTACTTACTACTTTTCTGCTTATTGACAGAGTTTCTTTTTGTAGCCCAAGCTGGCCTTCAACTCACAATCTTCTTGCCTGTGCCAAGTGCCACCATGCCAACCAAGCCTGTACTTGCTGTAAGAGTAAACCTCAAAATTCTCCTGTAGACTTGCAAGGTGATGTCTGGATGGACAGGTCAGCCAGCCTGGGATGGGAGTTGAACCTTTCCCCAAGAAGTGGACATTCTTCCCTTCCTAGATCTTTTACAGCTCAGCTAGATGACTGTGGGAAGGGGACTTGATCTTTCTAGACTTTTCTTTTGTGAAATGGCAGTGTGCCCCATATGTGGCAGTGTGAGATTTTGCTTTAAAATTGTGCACTCCAGTACTAGAGAGGCCAGTGGAGACAAGTCACTGAGAGACTAAGAGGAAGCATCCTCATAGAATCTGTGATATGCACATGCCCAGCAAATGCTAATTCCCTCTCATGGAACTCAGATTCTAACCTGTGTTAGTCCTAATTTCCTCCACTTTCCTCTGTGAGCCCTTGTGTGACCTCAACATTACTGCTCCTTCTGCCTTCTTCGGCAGCAAATGGTGCCAGTATCTCCCCAGTCAGACACTGCACTCTTCCCCATCCCCCCTCCCCATATTTTGGAGAGATAGCATGATGTCATCAAAATGCACATCAAAACCAAAGAGGTAAATGGCTATACCCTCTCCTGTCTGTCCTTGTTTGCCGGGCCTTTGTTTGTTTTTTATTTGCTTGTTTGTTTCTTCTAGGAGATTTTTCACTTTGTTGGTTATGGTTTTTTTTTTTTTCTTACTACTAAATTACTCAGGTTCTTGAATATATGGTATCATTTCACAGATGTTCTGCCTAGATGACAGGTAAATCCACTTGAATTGAAAAACACAAACAAACAAACAATCCCAACACACTAACAATAGTCAGCAAAGAAATAATCTAGATAATCCTCCTAAATCAGGTGGCTTCACTGATTTGGTGGCCTAAATTTAAACCTCCCTGAGGGCTGGCACCACCTCAGCCTGGTTAGGCGCCCTTACTGGTGTAGTTGTGGAGGAGCCACTGGCTTCTTCCTCCTCAGAGGTGGGGAAGTTTCACCGTCATCATCATAAATGGAAAGCTTCCCATGCAGAATGTTTTGAATATAAAAGCAGCTCCTTGCTCCAAGTTACTCATTCTCTCTCTCTCTGTCTCTCTCTTTCTCCCAGTGACAGGTAAGTTGAGGTGGGGTTCGTGCATCATTGGCTCAGTGTTCCAAGTTGGTGTATCCCACTGATGCTCTTGGGCCTGAAGTAGTGAGCTCGATGTTCATTCAAACGTCTGCACACCTCTCCCTTTGCTAACATGCCCGCCAGACTACTTCTTTTTCTCAGTTACATGTCAGATACTCAAGGCCTCAGTATTTTCTATCAGTTGCCAGAGCTGCTGAGGGTGTGTATGATATTCCTACAAGGAGAGAAAATTCATTGTGTGAACTAAATGGCTCCCAGATACAGGCCTAAGTGAAAATTCTTCCTGCTCAATGCTATTAGCAGAACAGCAGAAATTTAACCCCCTCCCTCCCATCATCCTACCCACCCCAGCCCCAGCCGCTTTGGGAAGAACTCCCAAAAGTTGCCCGTGGATTCTTACTGCAGTCTATCTTGCCAATCAGCCATATTTTCCCCTTTATCTTTGATTGATTATTTTCCAAGTTTATAATAAATTAAAGACATAACTAGTCATATTTGCAGAGACTCAATTTCTGGATTATGGCCCATTCTGAGGTTCCTTGTAGTGTGAACTTTGTAGGATGCTGTTCAGCCTGGGACACTCCCAATGCAGTACATGTATGTCCTACATATTTGATCTTAGGCTGAGTTGATGGTCCTTTACATATTTTATGTAGATAAATGGCTGACACAAATATTTTTGGAAAACTAAACATTGAGATTGATAGATTTTATCAAATTTTATCTCTTGTTAAAATTCATGGGCCATGAATCTGGCCAAATGTCAACCCATTTGATTGAATACTATTGAACAGATATGCATGATATAAATCCAGGAAATATGTGTTATAAATCCAGGGCAGGTTTCACCCACATTTTGGATCTAAGAATCGATCACCCATTATTTAGCAGTTGCCTTATTTCATCTTTGTCTTTTGGCCTCTTTGAAATGCATACGTAAGACATTAATTATGGTTGTTTATAAACCTGCTTTTGCTTCTAAGAAATGGGAGGGAGAAAAGCTGATGGATAAAATCCATTTGTATTTGAATAGTAAAATTTTGTAACAAAAAGAATTTTTTATTTTGGTTACATCTTATTGTTTAAAAACACATTTTTTTTTTAAAAAAAAAATAAAATTAACTCATTTTAGAAGATTTGGGAAAAAACATATCCGCATAGGGTGAAGAGAAAATGTTATTGTAATCCCAACAGTCAGAAGATATTGTCAGTATTTTGGCAAATGCCTTTTTAAATTTTCTTCACCCTATGCACATGTAAAGAAAAAAAACTACATTTGCACACTTATGCTCTCAGCACTTAAGGTGCTCCTGCCTTTTTAAGATAGAATCATTTTTAAGATAGATTTTTTTTTTTGAGACACTCCTAATAGCCCTCGTGAAATTAAATAGTGGGCACAATTCACCCCTATATCAGGACATAGAAAAGAGAGAAGAAACTAAAAAGTTTTATAGTTTCTCTTTACAAAGCAAGCCCAATGTTGAGTGGGCTTGCTAGTTTCTCCTGCTTCCCAGTAGCCAAATGCCTGTTAGGAACAGCTCAGTGAGAAAAGGCAGTTTCGGTGCATGGGTTCTGAGGCTTGCACTTCACCATGGCCTGGGCGGTGGAACAATGCTTGGCTCTGTCGATGGCTCCTCATGATGGAAACAGCATGGGCCAAACTGGGAGTAGGCACCGGCCTTCAAAGGCCTCCCCTCCCCGCTAACTCCTCCCCCATCAGCCAGGGAATAAGTGTACAAAACCTGGGTCCGAGGGAGATGTTTCAGATTCAAATCCCGACACTGAGGAAGATGAGGGCCAGGAGGCAAAGAGGTGAGATATGAGCAGGGGAGTTGGAGAGCCAGACAGGAACCCGGAACAGGGTGGCAGCTCTGGAGAAGCATGTATGAGGAGCTTCAGTGGCTGCGATGTGTGGCGTGTAATGCTTCTTGCTGGGGCTGTAATTGTGCTCTTCCCTCAGTCCCTTAGGAGGAGGTTGCTCCCCAGCACCTCAGCACCCCAGCACCCCAGGGTCAGTGTTGCTCAGCTTAAAGGAGGCATGAGATGAAGAGCAATGAGACACAATAAATGAGGCTGAGAGCAGATAATGAAAATCTAGAATATTCTGTGGACACATAGGTTTATGTCCTTATGATGCCCTGGATTTTGCTAATTTGGATGTGAATTTGTCGATCTTACTGATTTTCTCAAAGAACCAACTCTTTGTTTCATTGATTTTTTTGTTAGTTGTTTCTGTTTTATTGATTCAGCCCATAGTTTGATTATTTCTTGCCATCTACTCCTTTTGGGTATAATTTCTTCTTCTTGTTCTAGAGCTTTCAAGTGAGCTGTTAATGTGAATATGTGATTTCTCCACTTTTATTTTTAATGTAGTCACTTAGTGCTATGCCTCTTAGAACCACTTTCATTGTGTCCTATACATTTGGTTATGTTATGTATTAATTTTTGAAGATATACATTTGGGTATGTTATATATTAATTTTTTTGAAGTTTGTAATTATATTTATGTATGAAAACTTAGCAGTGTACATTTAACCCAGCTTAGTGGCGCGTTCTTTGGCCTTTGCCTTTTCCAGCTTGGCAATTCAAGCCACAGATTTAGGACCCAGGACATTGCCTCCCCAGTAGCATCAGATCTCATCGTATCTGTCCTTGTAGTTGGTCCTAATAGCTTCCACCAGCTTAGCCAGAGCACCCTTGTCTTCCGAGTTAACCTGTGTGAAGGTAACAGTGGTACATGTTTTTCTGTGGACCAGCCACCCCAGCCTGGCCTTTCCCTTGATGATGCAGTAGGGGACCCCCATCTTTTGACACAGGGCAGGCAGGAAAACCATCAGCTCAATGGGATCTACATCATGGGCAATCACCACCAGCTGAGCCTTCTTGTTCTCCACCAAGGTGGTGACTGTATTGACACCTGCTCGAAGGACAGGTGGTCTTTTAGTTGGGACGTCCCCTTGCCAGCAGCTTTTTTCTCAGCATGGACCAGCAATCTTTGCTTCTTCTCCTGCTTTGTCTCTGGCCTGTACTTTTGGGCAAGCTTAAGCAGCTGAGTAGCTGTTTGCTGGTCCAGGGACTGGGTGAACTGGTTAATGGCAGGAGGTACTTTGAGCAGCTTATAGAGGATGGCTCTTTGCCGCTGCAGTCTAATGTAGGGAGGCCATTTGACGAAGCGTGTGAGATCTCTTTTGGGCTGGATGTCCTGGCCAATGCCGAAGTTCTTAGGTCTTTTCTCAAACAAAGGATTCACCACCTTTTTGGTCTCCTGTGTCTTCACTACGGGGGTGGGGGGCACCTTCTTCCCCTTGGCCTTCTTTCTCTTGGGCTCGGCTGGAGGAGAGAGCATGTATTAATTTTTTAAGATTCCTTTGAACCACAGGACACTCCCCTTTGGACCCTGGATTAGGCACAGACCATACCCAAACATCGATTTTCACCACAAAGAGATTTTTATTAAGCAAGGCACAGAGACAAGGTGGCTGGATCTGTATGGGGCAGAGCAGCAGCATACAGCATAGCAAGAATGATTACAGTAGGGAAAGGGTCCTCTGCGGTGAAATAAGCTGGAGGGAGGTGGTAAGTGTGATCGGGTATGCTAGTTAGGGAAGCCAAATGGGGATTTTTGATCCTAAGGCCTTGATGTTTTGATAGTTAGATGTTGATGATCAGCCTCAGGAATGAGTCAGGCTTAAGGAAGTGGCCAAATAAGGGAACAGACCTCGTTATCTAGCTTTAGGAATGCAGACTGCCTCACCTAATAAGGGAGTCTAACAGTTTAGCAAGGGAGAGGGAAGGAAGGGGAGGGGGGATGACCTGCCTGGCCATGTTTGCTAGTTTGGGCTTTTAGAGCCTTTCAATCTTCACTTAATCCTAGAAAGTCTTTAATTTGTTACTTTTCATTCATTCAGGAGTAAGTTGCTCAGTTTTCATGAGTGTTTGTTTCTGTTGTTGAGATCCAGCTTTAGGCAGATGGGATCCAGGGTGATATTTCAGTTTCCTCATATCTGTTGAGACTGTCTTTGTGTCTGAGTGTGTGGTACATCTTTCTTTTGAAGAAGGTTCCATGAGGTGTTTGTGTGAAATGTTGTATAGATGTCTGTTAGACCCATTTAGTTTATACATCAGTCAGCTCCAGCATTTCTCTGTTTAGTTTTTGTCTGGGTAAGCTGTCCATTGGTGACAGTGAGGTACTGAAGTCTCTCATTTACAAACTTGGGTGCTCTTGAGTTTGGTGCATAGATGTTAACAGTTCCATTGTCCTCTTGAGTTTTCCTTGAGTAAGTATGTACTAATGTCTTTCTCTATCTCTTCTGGTTAGTTTTAGCTTGAAGTCTATTTTGTCAGATACTAAAATGGCTACACCAGATTTCTGTTTTCTCCTCCACTCTGTTAGTCTGTTTTATTATTGGGGAATTGAGGCCATTGAGGTTGGGGAAGTCTGAGGAGGTCCAAGGGAGGGAGGGAAGCAGGGTGTTCCACCAAGATCTGCTTGCTCAGTTCTCTGGGAATGAGGGCAGAGAGTGAGGAGAGGCCACACAGGTTAGTCTTCCACAGAGCTGGAGATGAGACTGGGGGATTAGATTTGGAGAAGAGGGAGAGGTCTGAAACTCATCTGCCTGTTTAGCTGGCCTAGTGGGTGCCTAGAGAATGCTCGCTGAAATTACCAGTGGATAACAGGATGAGTGGGGAGGAAGGCTGGAGGAGAAGATCTGCATTGATGGAGATGGAGCACAGAGCAAAGATGGGGAGGCCACTGCTGGTGATCTGCGCTAGAGCTAAGGGTAAAAGAGGGGTTGGGGCTGGGGGTCGGATCTGAAGGAAGAAAAGGTAAAGATCTGCAGTTGGCCTGCTCGCTTTCCTAGCCAGAATAAAGTTTAATGTATTTTTTCTGGGGTTTTGACTATGTTTATATGAGGCATAATAAGCTTGTATTTGTTTTTCTCTTGTTAGTTTTTCTTATTTAAATCACTGTTACATTATATTATTTTTATTGGTTATTGGAAGTGAACTTAATCTTGTGTGATGGGGTTTTCTGTTAGGTCCTGTGATTTATCTCTAAGTTCTTGTAACAAGACTATGTAATTTGATTTTAACATTGAGGCATATTTTAATATGCAACAATGTAGATCTCTGTGTTAGTTTCTTTTCTCATTCCTGCAACAAAGTACTCACAAAAGCAGCTTTAGGAAAGAGGGTTTTTTTGATTCACTCTTTAGGGGAGACACTCCACTCTGGTGGGGAAGGAATAGTGGCTGGTGTTTCTCTTGTGGCAGGAGAGTATACCCTTATCGAGGGTCTCCCACACATTCTGGAAAAGAAGCAGGGAGATTGCTGGAAGAGGGGCCAAGCTATGAAACCTCAAGGTCCAGCCCAGTAACCCACACCCTCCAGAAGGCTCTATCTCCCAAAACTTCCCCAAATAGGGCTGCAAGCTGGGGACTAAGGGTTTAGACACCAGAGACTATGAGGAACATTTTATATCTAAACACAACAATATTCTTCTTTTTCAATATTTTCTTTCTTATCTGTCCCTTATCATTTATAATCAACAAAACGTCTGGGATATTAGGTATCAAACCTGGGACAAACAGCAAGCTGCCTATTAAAACATCAAAGCAGATGTGGTAACCAGGTTCTGCCAGCATCCCTTAGTCCCTACCTATTCAGGGTCCTCATGGCTGGCATATACTAATCCTACCCTGAACTTCTCCAGCCCAGGGGTTGGGCTTGGGCTCCCCTTCCCCCAGCTGCCCTTCCCTAGATAACCCAGCCATTTGGGCTATGCTGGTCCTTTTTTTGGCCTCGTGGTCTCCTGGCTCTCCCTTCCCTCTTCTCCTCAACTCAGGGCCTTGTTCACTCTGTACTCTCCTAGATGTCTCTACCTCTGGAAATGCTTTCCCGAATATCTACAATAAACTTTGTCTACCATACCTAGGAGCAGCCATGTCCTTCCTTTTTATTTCTTTTTTTATTCATTAAGGAAATTCATGCATGAACCTTTTTGGTCAAGAATGGAGTAGCCTGGTTGGAGGGCTGGATGACTGTTAGAAAGTGAAAATGGAGTAAGGGACCAGGAATGGGGATGTAAGAAGAATGTGATGAACCTGTGAGATGGCTCAGTGAGTAAACACGTTTGCTGCCAAGTCTGATGAGCTGAATGTGATCTCTAGAACCCACATGGTGTCCCCCAGCTTCCACACGTATGCTGTGGTTGGTACATTCAAGAAAACAAATGTGAAAAGACATGTGTTTGTTAAAGAGAGGAGTGTCCAGAAGAAGAAGGACAGAGGGAGAGGCAGAGATGCCAGGGTGCACCGACATTTAAGAAGGGAGGTGGGAGAGTGAGAACGTCCCTGTGCTGAGAAGTGGATGACTGGGATGTTATATTTGGCGTTGCTGCCTGTCTCTGCAGTAAATGCATATCTTTATTTTCCCAGGTGTCCTGAGGACAAGCCTGCTCTCTACAGTCCTCCATAGCAATGGTGCTTCCCACCCCCATGGTTTCAGTTATCTGAGATCAACTACAATTTTAAAATGTTCAATGGAAAAATTCCACAAATAAATATTTCTCAAGTTTTAAATCACATGCTTTGAGGAGTGTGATGAAGTCTCATGCAGCCCTGCATTATCCTACCCAGACAGGCTCAAATCTTTGCTCAAGGTGTCCAGGCAGTGTGCACTACTTGCCTATCATCCACTTATCCGTCTTGATCAATTGGAGGTGTCACAGGGCTTATGTTTAAATGACCTTTGTCGTACTTAACAAAGCACAAGGGTACTGATGCTGGCATTCAGATGTGACAGAAAGCAGCAGCACAGGGCATCCTTTATGAGAGAGGGTAAAAGTGCAATAAGATATTTTTGAGGGATCCCATTCACATAATGTATATGGTAGTGTATTAATTGTTTTATTTCATTATTAATTGCTATACTCTTACTGTGCCTAATTTAGAAATTAAATCTAATCAGAGGTATAGGACAAAATATAGAGTATACAGTGCAATCTATGGCCACAAACTTCTGTCTCCTGGTGGTACTTTTGGGGCACAGTCTACCAATGAGCAAGGGGAGACTCTTGGATATTGGTGCTTTGGTGAGTGAAGTTACAAGCCCAGCATCCACTATGTAGAAAGGACAAGTTTTAATGAGAGGCAGAGAAAAGACTGAGAATTCAGTGACAGAAGTTACAGCAGGAAGAAAGCAGAGGAAACACAAAGTCCCCAGAGAAACATACCCAATGGGAGGATGCCACTGTGCCGTGTGGCTGGGGAGCTGCACGTGCTCTGAGTTTAAGAGAACAGTAATCCAAGAAGGCTGAAGGAGCTAGGCAGTGTGGGGGCATGCCTATAACTCAGACGTCAGGAGGCTGAGGCAGGACAGATGGAGATTCACAGCCAGCCTGAGCTACATACTGACATCCTGTCTCAAAAACAAAACAAAACAAAGCAGCAACAAACAGCAACAACAATAAACCACCCCCCCCCCCAAAAAAAAAAACAAAAGAGAAGGCTGAATAACTCAAAGTAAAAAAAAAAAAAACTAAAAATCTAAGTTGTAACTGTATGCTTTATTTTCTGATTGTTCTTAAGGAACAGAACATATAAACAGGCCAGGGCTGGACCATATATGACAAAACAATGACCTACAACCTTTGCAACAAGTCAAACCAGCTTCCTTACAATAATGCACAGGAAAGCTGAAAATAGCTTTCTTGAAGGTTTAACTCCATTTCCAAGTCAGGACCAACCAGGGAAAGTGAAATATGTTCCCTGAGACAGTCTCATAGATGGTGCTTCTAGTTAGCCCGCCTGTAGCTTCCCAGACAGCAATTTATCAGTCTTGGTTCGAATGCTTTGACCAAGCACCACTCTGTGTGGTTTATAAGTGACAGACAATTATTTGTCACAGTTACAGAAGGGAACTGTCTGGGGTCAGAGTGTGACACCACTGGGCTCCAGTGAGGACCTTCTTCATGGTTACATAGGAATTCTCAGAGCCTCACTTGGGAGAATAGAAGGTGAAAGCCCTTTTCCTATCATCCCTTCTCCACCACCCCCAGCTTGTTGTGAAGATACTAATTCCGTTTATGAGGGCTCTGTTATCAGGATGATTGCTTCCTAAGGCTCTGCCTTATTAGGATTAGAGTTTCAGCATACAAAGTTGGGGCAGCTGGTTGAGGGAGGCAGAAGAATGGAAATTTATTATCTGTTCAGTATACAGGGACACTCCCCGCAACTATAAAGCTACCCTGTTCTCCACCTGCCTTTGAATCTTCCAAATGAAGGGATGTTGGCTCATCTTCTGCCAATAACAAGCACAGAATAGATGGTTTCTGCTTTTATTTGGGTGGCCTTTGTTTATTTTTACAGTATCTTTGGCTTTTAAGGTAGACAGCTAGGTTAACTATAGTTAAGACCCTTCTTTCAGAAAGCTGTGTACTGTCATGCTTCTGATATGATGGCTGTACATCTTTTTTTTTTTTTTTTTGTAGCAGGACATTCTGTCTTATGGTTGCACACTGAAATGGTCACAGCTATGTGACATGCCAGTTGCGATAAAAACTATTTGGATCTTATTTCTAAGTTTGCTGAGAAGTTCTCCAAGACCGAGGTAGATATTCCTGTCCTATTAAGTAAGTGTATTTCCATCTCTAGATTCTTTTTTTAATAGCAAAAAAATAAGGTTTTAGTGTCTATTGAGTGAATCTTTTTATTCATATGGGTAATATCATATTAATAGAAATTCTAATTTTGGTCCTTGTATTCTTATAAAAATAAACTTTCTTGATCATGGAACATTATTCTTTTATGATGCTGCTGCATTTAATTGGCTAATATTTTATTCAGAATTTTTGCATCTATATTCATAAGTCAGGTTGGTCTGTAATTTTCTCTTTCTGGAGCTATTTCTGTCACATTTATGGCTGGGAAATCTATTCTGTCTGTTATTAGTGCTATAGACTCTACTTTTTATTAGTGTTAACAACTAGTTGTGTGTTTAAAATACACACACATTTTGGTCACAATAGGAACTCTCGATCCAGACCTGTCATCTTCTGAGGATACAATTGTCTGGCAATGTTTTTCTAGCTTGTCCCATGTGTATTAGTGTTTCAGACCCATGCGTTCTCCTAACCCAATTTTGGCTATTTATATTTTCCCATACACTTACCATATTATCAAGATTTTCATGTAAGCTGACATAAAATTTTACATGGAAACATTAAAAAAGATTAACCTATACATACATGTGTGCTCATGATGTATCATTTCAGTCTGGGGCTAAGCAGTATCATTACCAACTTGGTTCATATCTGTTTTTATTTCCCCCTCCCTATAGGAGTAGACTTTATCCACATTATTTATTCTTTGTATGTGAGCAGAGATGCCCCCACCATGTGGAGGTGAGAGGACATTTTTGGGATTTTCACTTTCCCCTAGTGGGTCCTGAGGCTAGAATCCGGGCCATCAGGCTTGGCAGTAAATAGCTAGGTTTGTCAAGGCATCTTGCAGTCTTGGTATAGACTTTAAAGAATTCTATGTACATCTTTGATTTTTCTATGAGATAAGAATTTGATTTGGGTGGTGCTTTTGATTTGTGCAGGGAGACACTGAATGGGGGGAAGGGGTGCTATGGATGCAAGAAGGTAGCCACCACTCTGAGGACTGGGACAGGACCCTGAGATATCGACGGTAGATGCCTGCCTTGGGGGGTTCTCCCACAGGAAATCACGCTGAAGGTACTTACACATGCTTCCTAGGGTCACTGGTTGAGGGTAACTGAGTGTGAAGGTAGAGTGGGATAAGGGCCTCCTGTGGCCTCGGGAAAGCTGTTGTCAAAGGATTGCGGCTCCTGACACAAGAAATCTTTTGAAAGACAAGAAACTAGTGATACTCTGTGCATATGGGGGGGGAGGGGGGAGGCGCCTGTCACATATCATCTGGGGCTCATGTGTCATTTTTTCACAGGTTTCACCTAGTTTTTAATCTTTTATCTCTGTTAGTATATTCTTCTATTTAAGATTTATTTAATTAATTCATTATTAATGATACTTAATGGGATCTCATTAAATATTCCAGGCTGTTCTTGAAGTTACAATCCTCCTGCCTCAACCCTCTGAGTGTCTGGGATCCTGGGCCTGTGCTATCTGTCAGCTCTTGCTTTTTTTGAGCCTTAGCTTACTGTCCTCTTTGTGTTCGTGCTTGTAGGTGCCTTTCTCAGTTGTTCTCATACTTTGCTGTCTGTGGCCGCAATAAAGATGTCATGACCAAAAAGCAGCCTGAGGAGGAAAGGATTTGTTTGGCTTACATGTCAGGATCACAGTCCATCCTTGAGAGAAACCGAGGCAGAAACTGAAGTCAGGAACTGAAGAGAAGATGTGGAAAGAGCTGCCTACTGGCTTGCTCCCCATGGCTCAACCGACCCCTCCTGCCCCGCACTGAGCTGCTTGTCACCTTTGCTTACAGTCAATACTTAAATCACAGCTTCCCGTGCCTTTCCTTCTCCTCCCCTCCCTCCCCGCTCCTCCCCTTCTCTCCTCTCTTCTCCCCTACCTTCTTGCCCCTCTCCCCTCCCCTACTTTCTTCTCCACCCCCTGTCTTTCCTTTGTTCTTCTGGCATAGAAAAGCCTGGAACTCAAGGTGTTTCTGCTTCAGCCTCTGATGAGCTGGGATTACAAGTGTGCATTGCAGTGTCTCAGATTAGTACAGTTAAATTTAAATTTTAAACTGTGCTGAATTAATAATATAATGTGTGTGAGGGTGTGTGTTCTCATATGTGCAGGTATACATGACTGTGTGAAATTGGAGGCTAGAGATCATTTTTGGGTATTGTTCCTTAGAAGCCCCCCTTTCAACCTGCTTTCTTATAGCACCCAGACCATGCACAGTGGGCTGGACCATGCACAGTGGGCTGGCTATGGGCCCACCCACATCAGTTATTAATCAGAACAATGCCCCATGGACATGGAGGCATTTTCTCAGTTAAGGTTCCTTTTCCTAGCTTGTGTCAAGCTGACAAAATGCTCTCTCTCTTTCATCTATATCTATCATACTCATCATCATTTATCTATTATCATGTATGTATCTGTGTGTGTGTGTGTGTGTGTGTGTGTGTGTGTGAGAGAGAGAGAGAGAGAGAGAGAGAGAGAGAGAGAGAGAGAGAGAGAGAGAGAGATTGTGCATTTACCCACATAGGTGTGTGTGGAGGCCATAGGTTGGCATCAGAACATCTCACTCAATCACTAGTTCCTGGGATCTGTCTATCTCAGTGCCCCAGTGCTGGGTTTGCAGAATAGTGCCCCCACACCTGACTTTTTATGTAGGTGCTGGGAATCCGAACTCAGGTCTGATGCTGGCTCAGCAAGCGTTTAGTCACTTAGCTATCTCCCAAGTCCCCCAACTTATTTTTTTGGGATAGGGTCTCTCACTGAACTTGGAGCTTACTAATTTATCTCGCCTGGCTGGCCAGCAAGTCCCAACAATCCTCCAGTCTCTGTCTTCCCAGCACTAGGATTTTAGGTGTAAGCTTGCCACCCCTGGCTTTCTACATAGGTGCTGGGGAGCTGAACTTTGGTCTTCAGATTTGCACAGTGAGCATCTTTCTGACTGAGTGGCCTTCCCAGCCCTGTCCTTTTAACTTCTTCAGGTACAGTCCTTCATACATTTTCAGTCTTTCTCATTAATAATTTGGTGAAAACAGTTCAGGTGTATGAAGCCAAGTAGTCGAGAAACTAGTTATATACTGGCTTAGCACGGTGTCTGAAACCCAGTAAGTGAACAGCAAATGTTAATGGCTATTTTGATTGAACACTTTCTTTTGTTTTCTATTTTTTTTTTAATTCTTTGGTCTTTGGGGGCCCACCATCCAGCTCTGAAATAATCCCATGGAGACTTATTCTTACTTATGAATTTCCAGCCTTAGCTTGGCTTGTTTCTAGCCAGCTTTTCTTAAATTATCCCATCTATCTTTTGCCTCTGGGCCTTTAACTTTCTTTATGCTGTACTTTCCTTCTTATTCCATGGGTGGCTGTGTTGCTGGGTGGCAGTTCCTGGCGTTCTCCTTTCTTTCTCCTCTTCTTCTTCCTTTCTCCTTCTATTTATTCTCTCTACCTGCAACCCCACTCATCCCTCTCCTGCCTAGTTATTGTTCCTTCAGCTCCTTATTAGATCAATCAGGTGTTTTAGGCAGGCAAAGTATCACAGCTTCACAGAGTTAAATAAATGCGACATAAAGGAATGCAACACATCTTTGCATCATCAAACAAATATCCCACAGCAAATGTAACTCATCTTAAAATAGTGCATAACACAAGGTTTCTCTGAGTAACCTTGTCTATCCTAGAACTTGCTCTGTATACCAGGCTAGCCCTAGCCATGAACTCAGAGATCTGCTGCCTCTGCCTCCCGAGTGCTGTGATTAAAGGTGTGCACCACCACTCTAGCTTTGAATACTTTTACTAACATTATCAGAGGCTGTTTAAATGTGATGGACTAATTAATTTGAAAGAGGATATTCCAAGATGGTAAAGCACTCAGGTGATAGCATGGATAATTGAAAGCTGCTTTTAGTCAAGTTGATAGTGAAGATCAGGAACAAAATGTAAAGCAAAAGGATTGAAAAGTATGCAGTCTGGCTTGAAAGGGGCAAGCTGCAAATTTTGGACAAGGAAGGTCTGTTTCTTAGGGAGATTAGTGTCACTAAGCAAAAGTGAAGAAGTCCTTCCAGTGGAGCATCAGGATACTGATTGCATTTTGAGGTAAGATATATGCATGAGCTTTGGGTCCAGGGTCACTGTTCCTTTTCTGTTGCTCACAGACATAATTTAAGAAAGGAAAGGTTTACTTTGTTTCACAGATCACAGTGCAGTCCATCATAATGGGGAAAGTCAAGGCGGCGGGAACTCGGAGTGTCTAGTGACATCACACCTACAAAAGGAAGTGGAGAGAGGGATGGATGCTAGATCTCAGCTGGATTTCTTAATTTTATAAAGTTCAGGATCCCCACGCAGTAAGGATGGATCTTCCCAAATCAATGAACTGAATCAAAACACTCTCTCACAGACACTCCTCAGGGGCTGTCCTTAGTGTAAATCTCTCCAAGGTGGGACTAGGGGTTGATTTCCTAGAAGATCCCAGATCCTGTCAAGATGGCAGTCAACAGGGCTGGAGAGATGGCTCAGCGGTTAAGAGCACTAACTGTTCTTCCGGAAGACCTGAGTTCGATTCCCAGCAACCACATGGCAGCTAACAACTGTCTGTAATTTCAAGATCTGACACCCCTACACAGTTATACATGCAGGCAAAACATCAATTCATATAAAATAAGAAAAAGATGGCAGTCAGCATTGGTCATTATACCACGAATAGAATGTTATAGTGTGAAATAGTATGTGTGGATATCAGACAAAGTCACTGCCATAGATTCTGGGAAAGGAATTAGTGTGTTTTCAGTTGAATGCTAGATAGTTATATCAGGTGGGATCATGACCTTGTTACTATGCTTGGAAATTTATCAGGGACTAAGGAGATTGTTGTAGCATATTATTTGTTGTAGCATAAGATATGTTGCCTTTGTTTATGTTATGGAACATTTGTTTAATGGTGCAAAGATGTGTTGTATTCTTTTCTGTTGCATTTGTTTAACTCTGTGAAGCTGTGTTACTTTGCCTGGTTAAAACAACTATTGATCTACTAAAGAGCTAAACAGCCAACAGTGAGGCAGGAGAAAGGAGAGGTGGGGTTGGCAGGCAGAGAGAATAAATAGGAGGAGAAATCTGGGAGGAAAAGATGAAAGAGCAAGAGAACAAGGAGAGGAGGATGCTAGGGGCCAGCCATGGAGTAAGAGTAAAAGTAAGAAGTAATTTATACGCCCAGAGGCAAAAGGTAGATGGGATAATTTAAAGTTTAAAAAAGCTGGCAAGAAACAAGCCAAACTAAGGATGGTCATTTATAAGTAAAAATAAGCCTGCATGTGTGATTTATTTGGGATCTGGGTGGTGGGCTCCCTGAAAAAGAACAACAACTAACAGCAGGAGACATATTAGAGTGTCAGTCTGACAAGGGATAGAATTATGATGGTTATGATTGGAAGAGAGATGTCTAGGATGTGCTTTTGGAGGGTATTTATAGAGACTGACACACAGGAGAACAATTGTTCTGAATAGCTTTTGCAGTCAACTTGATACAACCCAGAGTCACCTGGGAAGAGAGAAACTTAACTGAAGACTTGCCTTCATAAGACTGACCTATGGCCATGGCTGTGACAGATTGTCTTGATTAATGATTGATGAGTGAGGGTCCAGCCTGCTGTGGGCAGCACCATTCCTAGGCAGATGAGTCTGCATTGTATAATAAAGCTAGCTGAGCATGAGCCAGTGAGTAAGTATCATTCCTGCATGGCTTTTGCTTCAGTCCTTGACCCGATTTCTCTCAGTAATGGACTATGACATGAAAATGGAAGCTGAAATAAACTCATAGTGTTTATCACGACAACAGAATGCAAACTAGAATGGTAACTGATGGGGAAATCCCCAAGAATGTGAGTGCCAACAGAGGAACAGATGACAAAGGAGAAAGCAGAGAAAATGCCAGTGGGCTCCTTCTCTTTGCTTCTTGGACCCCCTGACCTGAGAGTGCCTGGCAATGGGCTGACACCTCTGAGACCATGAGCAAAATGATTCTTCCATCCTTCAGTTGTCTGTGCTACTGTTTTACTCACAGCAATAAAAAGCATTTAACACATAAACCAACCATGCCCCCATCTTTTCCTTTTCTTTTAAACATTGTCTCTGAACAATGTATAGTTGGATCAAATATAAGATAAGACTCTTTTGTCATTTAACAGAGATACATAACTATTTAGTAAGTACATTGTCACAGGTATGTTGGACTTTCTGGTGGATTTATCTAGATCTGTCAGTGAGGTATAGTTTAAAAAAAAAAAAAGGTAGTCTTTGTTCCCTGATCCCTTTAAAAAGCTCCTAAAGTCCTTAAAATGAGTTATAGGAACTGCATTATGGGTAAAGAGTACTGTAGTCAGACTTTCTTGTGATCACCAGCCCCCAAATAATAAAACAGAGACTTCTTAGGCTTGTTCTCAAGTAGCTCTTATAAGTTAAATTAACTTGCTTCTATTAATCTACATTCTGCTTTGTGGCTTTTTACCTCTCTTCCATTCTGTATGCTTAGTTTCTCTCTTTTCCCAGAAGTCCTGCCTAATCTCTTCCAGCCTAGCCACTGGCATTTCAGCTCTTTATCAAACCAGTCAGGTGCCTCAGGCAGGCAAGGGATAACAGCAACACACCTTTACACAGTTTGCTCAAATATCCCACCACAGAGTACCTTTCAGCTGTGTCTGCGTTTATTCTAGGAAGTGACTCTCAATAGAGCCCCCTGATGCAGGATGCAGGCTAGCTACCAGACAGCAAGTCTCAAGCTCTCAGTTGTCCACCCCCCACCATGGCTATAGCCATTCATTCATTAATTATGCCTGCCAAGGGAACTTCTCTTAAAAGCCCTTAAACAATGGGGTGCAGTGAGCGTCACGCACAGGAAGGTGGTATGTCTCAGTTATATGGGGACATATAGAAGTGAAGTAGCTTCCTCAGTCCTATGAACCATTCTAGTAAATCACTGAGCTGAGATGTGGCCAGTTTGGCAACCTGATTCTTGGGATCAGTTCCTGATGGGAACTGAACCCTGTGGAAGTCAGATGCCAACCCTGGATAGTCTGTGTCAGAACTGAATCAGAAAGATTGGAGTAGAATATGAAAAACTCTCATAGTTAGAAAAAAAACCAGAAACCTGCTTCTAGTGCATATATATATATATATATATATATATATATATATTTGCTAATACTGTTTGCTGTGTAGACCTAGGGACTGGAAGAGACTCGTTCTAATCCAGGCTCACTGATGCAGTGCTGCAGGTGACTCACGGTGTTCGGATCATAGCCCTTTGTTGGTGCTGCTGACTTTTGTATGTTGTGCTTTTGTTTGCAATACTTACTCATGTCCTGGACCTTTCCTCCTGATTTCGTGAAACCTTCTGTGGCTACCGTGCCTAAACAGATTCCATTTGGACCCTTTCCAGCCTTTGCCCCTGGGCCTTTTTTTTCTAACTAGGGATATGTCTGAGATTTTTCACCTCTCAAAGCTGAGGGAAGATAGAAGCCATGCATCTGAAGGATGGAGAGGTGAGAAGCACCATGAGGCCTTCCTTCAGTCTACCTGGATATCATCTAGAGAAAGGGCTGATGCTTCTGACATGTGGTCAGCAGTCTGCTTTGGCAATTGGTTAAAACATAACATTCACAAAAAAAGTAAAACCACATAATAAGAAACTAGACCACATCAAATTTTAATTTTTATCCAATTAACTCCTTAATTAATATAGGAACCTGTTAGAACATCTTAAAAATTAAAAATATTACATATAGATAATCACCCTAGTACCAAAATGTTAGCCTAGGCCTGGCATGATGTGCATACTTGTCATTCCAGTAATTGGAAAGTAGACACAAGAGAACTGCAGGGTCAAGGCATCCTCAGCTACATACTGATCACCAGGGCAACATGGGCTGCATAGCAAGATCCTGTCCCAAAAGTCTAAGAAAAAAGGTGTGTAAATAAACTGCAATCTTTGGAGTTATTTGTTTTGACTTTGTTCAATAAGACGATACCAGTTAAAAAGCTACTTCTGTTCTATATATAGCATGGTAAATAGCTTGGTCCATGGAAAGTTAGACCCAGCACTTAAGATCATTTATGACTTATTGACACTGATTTCACCTATTTCCAATTGTTGTTTTTGAGTGTGTGAATGGAGACCGAGGGACTCTCTCCGATGTCTTCACTGTCATCTTTTACAGAAAGGATGGAAGAAACTACTCAGATCTGACATAGCTTCCTTCTGAGTGTTTTCTTTCTTTATCTTTGTGTCTTTGTTTACTCCTCCATTCCTCCCTCCTCCCTTCCTCCCTCCTCCCTTCCTCCCCTTCTTCCTTACCTTTTTAATCCCAGCTAAACATTTTATGAAGACCCGGAGCTGGCCTTGCATCCTGTTTCTTTTCCCAAATGCTCACCTCTCAAGCTCTTCCTGGGCTGCACTTTTTTGGGGTCTGCTGCTAACACTTTCTTGAGGTCAGCAGTTGCTTCTTCCAAGTTCCCAAGGGCAGCCTGAGCAAGCCTTCTTTGGTATAAGGTTTTTAAATGGCCCAGCTTCCTCTCCAGCACAGCTTTGAGCCACCAACTGGGGTTGCCCTACCAGCAACAGGCAGGCAGCCAGATTGGCAGAAAGGATAGTTTGTTCTGGCGCCCGTTGGTAGCATCAGGCAGCCCCTTGTGGGTTCCCAGCCCGAAACAGTTCTGTGCCCCTTGTGTGTTCTTCCCTGGCCAGGACCTCCTTCTCCATAGCCTCCCACTCCCAGGAATCTCAGCCCTTAGTGAAGGAATCCAGTCTGAACTTGACAAGAGGTGCAGAGCATCCGGGAAGATGGATGTCTGCTTCCTCACATGAACTCCAGACATTTTTCTGTGAATTCTCCTCAAGTCTTTCCCCTCCATTTCCTTATGCCTATGGTTAGTCCGGCCCAGTCCTCTGGCAGCCCAGACCCAAAAGGCAACCCCAAAGCCAATATTCAGCACTGGGAGCCTAGTTTGGGTTTGTCTAAGCCATGGCCACGGACTATGATCTTCTTTCCAAACTCCCATGGGGCAGTACCAAAGGGCAGATGCTTGGGGATGCTCTGCCATCTCATTGGTGGAGACATAAGGTTTATCACCTTCAAGTCCACTCACTGGGTTTTCAATCTCTTGAGGATTTTCTAGAATTCGATTGACTGGAGCAGGTCTCACTCCCAGCTCCAGAGCTTCAGGGGAGGGACCTGAGGACTGCAGCCTAAACTGAATGACCCTTTCTAAGTTAGGCTGGGTGGTCTCTTCCCAGGACCATGGCTGAGTGGTGTCCTTCTCTATCACTGAGCTAATAGATGATGTCCCCTTTGATCCCCTGATCCCTTCAACAGCAGATAAAAGAACAGTTTTGACTGGAAAGTGATGGATCAAGTGTAGTTTACACCTGAGAAGCTAAAATGCCTGGTAGGGCAGCCTAAGCCACATTTCCTTTATTTAATACGGTCCTGAGGCCTGGAGGACAAGTCTGACAATGAACCATGGAACCCACGAGAATCAAGTGCTTGCTTTCTTTTTCTTTTTCTCTTTCTTCCTTTCTTCCTCTCCTTTCTTTCTTTCTTTTCTTTATCAATAGACTGTTGGCAGGCTCCATACAATCTTTAATAAACTAAATGTCTTAAAATAAAAAGGAAAAAAAGCCACTTCTCCAATACTTATCACAAATGTCTTGTTAATTTAAAAAAGCAAACACAAAGCTCAAATATAGAGCATTGCATGATATTCTTTTCCGAGTTAAGTAAACACAATTATAGACTTCAACAGCAGAATACTGTAAATAGATAGGGGATTTCCTGGCTGTTCTGTTCAGTGAGAGCTGTGGAATGTGGGTGGGAGGGAGACACTGCTTCCCTCTTTATAAATCTCAGCTTTCTTGGGTGATATCTTGTTATGATGAATCTGAGCCTAAGGTTTCAAAACATTAATTTTGAACAGCGTGGTCCCTAAGTGAAAACTGCCTGCTTCAATTGGAGCTATATTCTCTAACCTAGAGGAGAAAGCTTGTCTGTGTTGGGCATCAGTGTTAGATTTCCTGGAGTTTCATGGATAGTTTAAGCATTTTTGTTTACTTTGACTTGTGGGAAGCTTTTAGAGGTTGTATTCATTTTCTGTTGTGCAACAAACTGCCACATGTCTAGCAGCTTAAAAGGAAGTACACACTGGCTTGCAGTTCGTATCAGTGCTTCATATTGGTGCTCTGTCCAGGGCTCCTGGGGCTCCTGTCCAGACTTTAACTGGGATTTGTTTACATCTGGAGGCTCTGCTGCAGGGCATCTTCTGCCTGCTCATGTAGCTTGTTGCCCAAATTTGTTGTCTTGAGAGCACATGATCTTAGAGTGTTTCTTGAGACTCTATGATCTTAGCATGTTATTTGGTGCCAGCTGGAGGCAGGTCCTAGGCTCTAGAAGCTAACCCCTAGCTCTAACCCTAACCCTAACCCTAACCTCAGGGAGGGCCTGATTCTTTCTTTTGGTTTGTGTGTGTGTTCTGATTTTATCAGATCTTCTCTTTTGTGAATGCAAACTCAACTATTTAGGGGCCCTTAATTATGTATATGAAGTCCCTTTGTCATATTCTGTGATTCACATTCTGTCACAGGTGCTTTCCTCCCTTAAGGGGAAGGAATAGTTCTGGAATCATTAAGGTCATCCTAAACATCTCTCTACCACAGAATGGAAGGTCTCATATTAGTTAGTGCTTACCCAGGAAGACAGTAACCATACAAAGCATGCTAACAGAGTGCGTTCAATTAGTGAACTGAGAGAATAAAAAAGCTTGACAGACTAACTTTTAGTGGCTGGGGAACAAGAAATGTATTTTTTCAAACTGGAGACCTATTTGACCATAACCTGGCTGTTTCAAGGTGCTGGGAAGGCCCAGAGTTTATGTGGGAGCTGAGCTTAGGTTGTAAACTGTGTGTCATGCACAAAGCCCAGGTTCAATCAGTGCACCCCGTAAACAGGGTGTGGCCATGCACATCTGTAAACCCAGAACTTGGGGAGTATAGGCATGAGGATCAGAAGTTCAAGGCCATCCTTTGCTACAAGTTTGGGATTTTCCAGGGATACATGAGAATCTGTCTCAAAAAAGAAAGAAATTAAAACATTCTAGCAGCATACTATTAAATGGTACAAAAAAATGGATGAAATCAATAATATATTTTATTTAATGTGCTCTGCCCAAATGTTATTTTGGCATACAATAAATATTAAAACTAGAGAGCTATTTCACATACTTCTCTAGTTTTCACCAAATGTGTTAGTTAAGGTTCTCCAGAACAAAATCAATAATATATGTATGAAATTATGAGGACATTTTTAAATTAACTTTAATTTTTAAAAATTAAAATATGATTACATCATTTTTCCCTTCTCTTTCCTCCTTCCAATTCTTCCTGTGCACTGCTTTGTTCTTTGTCAGATTCAGGGCCTCTGTTTCTATAATTGTTGTTACATCCCTCTACTTCATCCCTCTACTTCAATGTGACCAGAGGTTTCAGGATTCTGCTGCTGTACTTTCAACTTGGTGATAGACTGTATCCCTTTAAACTGGGAACCAAAATGAACTCTTCCTTTATTTTGTTACTTCTTTTTCCCAGTCATTTGCTACATCACTGAGAAGAACAGTGAACACAGTGAGCATTATGCTATGGTTTGGCTGTAACATGCCCCTTACAGGGTTACATGTTTGAATACTTGGTTCCCAGCTGTTGGTCCTGTTTTGTGAGGTTGTGGAAGTTTTGGGAGCTGGAAGAAGACGATGACTTGGAGATGGGCCTTCAGAGATAGGCTGGGCCCCACTTCCAGTTGACTTCTCTTTCTTGATCTGCAGAGATGAGAACAAATACCCTCAGGTTTTTACCTCCATCACAGACAGGAGCTGGCTCTCATGTCTTCCCTGCCATGAGGGACTGTGCCCTTTCAAACCATGAGCCAAAGGAAACCCTTCTTCCTCTAAGTTGCTTTTTGCAGATATTTCATCGGTGATGAGAAAAGAGAAAGATTCTTTCTTCCTCCACTTTTGTTTAGATAGATAAGCACCTCTCAGCCTATTGGATGGTGCCACTCTCATTATAAGAGAGTGTTAAGATAGTATCTTTAACAAAGGGTGTTGGCATAGCTGGATGGTAGTGTGTAGAAAAATTCAAATAGATCCAAGCCTATCACCCTGCACAAAATTTAAATCCAAGTGGATCAAAGACCTCAACATAAACCTAGCTACATTGAACTTGATAGAAAAGAAAGTGGAAAATACCCTTCAACGAGTTGGCACAGGTGACCACTTCCTAAATATAACATTAGTAGCACAGACACTAAGAACAGCAATCAATAAGTGGGACCTCCTGAAACTGAGAGGCTTCTGTAAAGCCAAGGACATCATAGTCAATAGAACAAAATGACAGCCTACAGAATGGGAAAAGATTTTCACCAACCCTACAAGTGACAGAGGACTGATCTCTAAAATATATAGAGAACTCAAGAAACTAGAGCCCAAAACCTTGAATAACTCAATCAAAAAATGGGGTTCAGATCTAAAAAGGGAATTCTCAGCAGAAGAATTACGAATGGCTGAAAGGCACCTGAAAAAGTGCTCATCTTTAGCCATCAGAGAAATGCAAATCAAAACAACTTTGAGATACCACCTTACATCTGTCAGATTGGCTAAGATTAAAAACACAGATGACAGCCTATGCTGGAGAGTTTGCAGAGCAAGGGGAACACTCCTCCATTGCTGGTTGGAGTGTAAGCTTTGTTCAGCCACTTTGAAATGCAGTCTGGTGGTCTCTCAGAAAACTGGGAATCAATTTCCCCAAAGATCCAACAATACCACTTCTGGGTGTATGTATACCCTAAAGATGCACATTCGAACTCCAAAGGCATTAGCTCAACTATGTTCATAGCAGTGCTATTTGTAATAGTAAGAACCTGGAAACAACCTAGATGTCCCTCAACTGAAGAATGGATTAATAAACTGTGGTACATCTACACAATGGAATGCTACTCAGCAGTAAGGGAAAAAAATGATATCCTAAAATTTGCAGGCAAGTGGATGGATTTGGAGAATATCCTCCTGAGTGAGGTATCACAAACCCAGAAAGATAAGCAGGGGATGCACTCACTCATTAGTGGACTTTCAACAAAAAAGCAAAAAACAAAGCATGTCCAAGTTGCAAACCACAACTACTGAACAGCTTGGGATCTGAAACACCCTGGGCTGGCACCTTGGAGCCCACTCCCTCCAGAGGAACACCTGACTCAGTCTTGATGTTGGGGTGAGGAAACTGGAAACCACCTTGGGACCTTGGGACTTCCTGCCCTTGCTGGGGAGGAGATAAAGTGATGGGGAGAAGAGAGAGTGACTGGGAAGGGTGAGAGGGGGAAGGGAGTTTGAACAAGGGGATAACATGGAGAAAAATACAATTTTATAATAAAAAAATAAAATTTATGTTGGGATTTTGATGGGAATTGCATTGAATCTGTAGATTGCTTTTGGTAAGAGTGCCATTTTTTACTGTGTTGATGCTACTTATCCAGGAGCATGAGAGATCTTTCCATTTTCTGATATCTTCTTCGAGTTCTTCAGTGATTTAAAGTTTTTGTGAAACAGATCTGTTACTTCTTTGGTTATAGTTACTCAAGGTATTTAATGCTATTTGCAGCTATTATAAAAGGTGATGTTTCCCTTATTTCTTTTTCAGCCTGTTGTCTTTAGTGTATAGAAGGGCTACTGACTTTTTTGTATTAATCTTGTATCCTGCTACATTGCTGAAGGTGTTTATCAGCTGTAGAAGTTCCCTGGTAGAATTTTGTGGGTCACTTATGTATACAATCATATCATCTGCAAATAGAGATAGTTTCACTTCTTTTCTCATTTATATCCCCTTAATCTCTTTTCATTCTCTTATTGCTTTGGCTAAAACTTAGAGAACTATATTGAATAGATAAGGGAAGAGGGGACATCCTTGTCTAGTTACTGATTTTAGTGGGATTGCTTTGAGTTTCTCTCCATTTAGTTTGATGTTAGCCATCGGCTTCTTGTAAATCGTCTTTATTATACTTAGAAATTTTCCCTGTATTCCTGATCGCTCCAGGACTTTTATCATAAAGGAGTGTTGGACTTTGTCAAAAGCTTTTTCAGCATCTAAGGAGATGATCATGTATTTTTTCCTTCAATTTGTTTATATGGTGGATGACATTTATAGTTTTTCGTATGTTGAACCATTCCTGCATTTCTGGAAAGAAACCTACTTGATCGTGGTGAATGACGTTTTTTATATGTTATTGTAATCGGTTTGCCAGAATTTTGTTGAGTATTTTTGCATCAGTGTTCATGAGGGAGATTGGTCTGTAGTTCTCTTTCTTAGTTACATCTTTGAGTGGCTTGGGTATCAGGGTGATTGTGGCCTCATAAAAAGAGTTTGGCAGCATTCCTTCAGTTTCCACTGTATGGAACAGTTTGTTGAGTATTGGTATTAGTTCTTCTTTGGATGTCTGGTAGAATTCTGCTGTAAAACCATCTGGTCCTGGGCTTTTTTTATTTGAGAGACTTTTAATAACAGCTTTAATTTCCTTTGGTGTTATAGGTTTGTTTAGGTCTTAAATCTGTTCTTGATTTAATTTTGGTAATTGGTACTTGCCCAGAAAGTTGTCCATTTCTTCTAAGTTTTCCATTTTAGTAGAGTATAGAGTTTCAAAGTATGAACTGATAATTCTCTGGATTTCCTGGGTGCCTGTCATTATATCCCCTTTTTCTTTTCTGATTCTTTTAATTTGAATATTCTCTCTCTATCTTTTGGTTAGTTTGGATAAGGGTTTGTCTATCTTGTTGAACCAACTTTTTGATTCATTGATTCTTTGTATTGTTCTCTTTGTTTCTATTGTACTGATTTCAGCCCTAAGTTTGATTATTTCTCACCTTCTACTCCTAGGTGAGTTTGCTTCTAATTGTTCTAAAGCCTTCAGCTGAGCTGTTAGGTCTCTTGTGTGAGATTTCTCGTTTTTTCATATAGGCATCTAGTGCTATGAATTTTTCTCTTAATACTGCTTTCATTGTGTCCCATAAGTTTGGTTATGTTATGGATTCATTTTCATTAAATTCTAGAAAGTCTTTGATTTCTTTCTTAACTTATTCTTTGACCCAGAGGTGGTTCAATGTAGAGATGTTCAGTTTCCATGAGTTTGTAGGCTTTTTGTGATTTTTGTTGTTGATGAATTCTAATTTTAGGCCATGGTGGTCTGATATGATCCCTTTTTTGTATTTATTGATATTTGCCTTATGACCACATATGTGGTTTAGAGAAAGTTCCATGGGGTGCTAAGAAACATGTATATTCCTTTGTGTTTGGATGGAAGCTTCTGTAAGTATTGCTCTGTTCAGGTCTTGGTGTTTTAGAGCCATCAGCTTCTTCTGTTGATGCCTTATTGTTTTTTATATTGTCATATGTATTCTTGCACTGGCATCTGCCCATTGCTTTCTTGGTTCACTCTTAGTCAGGTCTTAATGAGATCTTAGTCAGTTGTGGCTACAGGAGTTGTGTGTCTCCTGTCTGCTCTGAACACAGAGTCAGGCCACGGAATCCTCCCTGCCTGAAGCCATCTGACTCCCACTCTGCCCCAGATACCACAGGGTTAGTCCTGAGAGATATCTGTCTGTCTGTGATCACTCTTGCCTCTTGCTTCTTGGGTGGCTGGATAGAGTGTCTTTCTGACTCTGCCTTCCCTTCTTTTTATCTGTGCTCCAATTTCCTGCCTACTTCTAAGATGCCCTACCATAGGCCCAAACAGTCCCTTTATTAATGAACAATATTCACAGCATACAGAAGGACATCCCACATCAGTGGTGTGTTTCATAGTCTGTCATTTCTTTCCCTCATGTTTGAGAAGCATCTTTTGTCTCTGGGTGCTTTCTCCTACTCTAGCCTCACCTGGCTGCCACCTGTTCCCCTTTTCCAGCACTCATACATCAGTCTGTGTGTGTGTGGTGATATATTGTATATTTAATAAAATCAGCCTGGAATATCATTCATTCATTCTGTATGTGGCTATCCAGGATAATCTTTCTGTCTCAAAGTCTCTGTTTTAGTTACATACACAAAGTCTTCCTTACCCTTTAATGTACCATTTACATGATCTTGGAATTAGGATGTGGACATCTTTGGGGATCATTATTCAACTTCTGTAGAAAGGACTTTTTCATAATTATATAAGGAAACCTGTGAGCTGAGCTGGCAGTTTTTGTGCTTCCTCATTCAAATCTGGTGAACTCTACTCCCTGCCCCTCTGGGAAATGCTTTCCTTTCAGTCAGTACACCTACTCTCCCTCAAAGTTTGAACATGTACTATCACTGTACTATAGTGAAGAACACAGAAATAATTTTATTTCTACCCCAAAGGTTTCCCTAAAAGAAAAAAAGAATTTCTGAGAAGTTTGATAAATGTCTTAGGTTTAGGGTTAGGTCTTTGGGTGGGAGTATCTGCCGGGACCTCAGAATGTGAATACATTTGTATATATATAGGGTCTCTTAGGGGCACTTAAGGTAGGTCATTAATCTAATATCATACTTCTTCATAAGAAGAGAATATTGGAAGACTTTAGGGATACACAGGGACAGAGGAAATATCAGGTGAGCTCATGGGATGAAGACAGGCAACTACAAGTCAGAAAGCAAGGACTCAAAAGGACCCAACCATGAAATACCTTTATCTCAGCCTTCCAGTCTTCAGAAGTAGGAGGGAAAATGTCACATAGGCCCCTACTCTCTGTTATTTGTTGGGAGTCTATGGCTCAAAGATGAAGGCCTTTTTCTATTTGAAACCTTTTCTGGAGGAGACATTTGAAGTCTTAGTGAGAATCCAAAGATCAGTAGATGTGTGCGTGCGTGCGTGCGTGCGTGTGTGTGTGTGTGTGTGTGTGTGTGTGTGTGTGCGTGTAGAAAGGGTGGGGAGTGGGGAAGAATGTTCCATGAAGAAACTTTCAGCCAAAGGCCTTGATATAAAATAGTACTCAGGTTTATAAGAGTTCAGAACATTCCATATGGCTGACAGAAAGGGGTGGGGATGGGAGATAGATAGGAGAGCAGACAGTTGAGCACAAGAGACTTAAGTCTTTCAATTTTATCTTGTAAATGTCCAGATATCTTGAAAGCAGAATGCAGCAAGATCACATTTGAATTATAGAAGAATTCTAAGTGGTGTGGGAAGGGATTAAGGAGGCAGACTAGGGCAGCTGGATTGGTCAGAGGAAACAGAGTAAAGCAAAGCTAACCAGTGGATTGTTTCTCCAGGGGAAATACTGTCCCCTGTGAAGCCTAGAGGCTGCCACAGGGCTGGGCAATGAAAGGCTTCAAGTATCAGTGGAGACAAGACACCTATATAGAGATTGGGTAGGGAAAGAGGGCTGATGGGAGGAGCAGGTCTGAGAAAGAAAGCCTAGACTGGCTCAGGGTAGGGGTGTCCCAGAGCAGGAACTGTGTCCTAGTGAAGTTCTTGGATCTTTCTCCAGTACCTAGCTGTACTTGGTTATTTGCTAGAAACATGTGGGGGCACCGTATGTCAGAATCAGCATCAGACATATCCAAAGTGCAGTGGCTGGAGGCTGTCACTCAACTCAGCTCTTCACATCAGTTTACCACAGAGGGCCACAGCAGCCCAGTCTGACCTAGGGCAGTACTGACAAATGGCAGTATGATAGAAGGTTTCCTCCACCTGCAGTCCTTGTACTGGAGTACCCTGTTGAAACACGCACTGAAGCCGTTTTGTGCAAGCCTCTTCTAAGGGCTTCAGCTGTTCCCCTTGTTCATGTGATTGCTGCTCCCTTTCCTTTTGTAGTTGGCTCAGGATCTCCTCTTCCATTATTTTTGGGGTACCACAGGTTCAGTAGATGCACAAACAATTCAGGCTTCCATATCAAATAGCTCAGACTTGGGCTTGAGTAACACACTTATCTCCTCATAGTTCTGGAGACCTGAAGTTTGAGAGCCTAGGGGTCAGCAGGATTAGCATCTATTTCAACTTTACATGATTTATAGTGATCCAATTTACTCCTTTCTCCCTCCAGAGGGTCAGTGATTGATCATTGTCTATTTCCCTACTTACCCGTTCCAGGACTAATTTGTAAAAAACTATTTCAAACTTGCTACTTTCAACATTCTCCTTCATTCCATTATATGAAATGCTTAGTCTATTCTTTTACCCAGGTTCTCACTATGTCTATGTACCCAGCGTAGTTTTGTTGTGATCCTTCGGCCTCTGCCTCCCAAGTGATGTTATTATATTAAACTAATCCAATGCCTGGAGTCAAACTCAGCTTCGTGCATACTAGACAGGTACTCTGAGCTACACCCCAACCCTATCCTCTGAATGTGTGTTTTATTTTATATAAATGTGCAAAATATGTGTATTTGTTCTTAAGCATAAATGTTTTCATGTTGAATGGATAGATTCGTAACTTGCTCCCTTTGGATACTGGTGTACATAGATCTGTTGTGCTGATTAACTCCCGATAATGGGTTGCAGACAGATGGAGACATCAGTATTATTCTCAGGGAGATCATTAAACACTGACCCTGAAGGATAGCCTGGCTGGTGTGGTAGGGTGACAGCACAGAAGGGCAGCTTGCTGTTTTAGTTCAGTCCTTTAAGAGGCACAGGCTCAGGCTTAGGAGAGCTGGGGCAGGCACTAACAACAAGGAAGGATTGGTCTACATAAAAAGTCTCCTAGTCTGGTCATGGAAAAGTGAGGACCACTCCATGGGCAATGGCAGCCATGCTGGCTGTCTAGGCAGTCTACTGTCCCTACAAAAGGGCTTTGGTTAGTTTGGCTCCTTCTTCTTTGCTCTCTGTTTTCACTGTTTTCTTGCTTCCTAGCTGGTGTTCAAAGTTCTCTCAGAGAACTTGGCTCTGATACCACTGGGCTAGCCAGGCCCTTGACCTTTGGTCTAATCAGAGATATCCAGGGTAGCCTGGTCATATAACTCAAGGTCTGGCCAATTTTGCAGGTATCAGCACAAAACAGGTTTCTTCAGAAGAGGCCCATGGATTTGGCAGGCACTGAGAATATCAGGAATGCCTCTCCAGTCCATCCACTCCAGCATAGTTTTAGGAGGATGAGTCAGTTTGCTGAGACCACTGTAATAACCACACATCGGAAGGCTGTGAATGTAGCTGAAGTGACAGAGTACTTGCTGTCTCATATGAAAGCCTGAGTTTGATCCTTAACAATTTATGGCTATACAGGAAGTTTGAGGCCAGCTTGGACTCTATGAAACAAGGAAAAAGGAGAGGGCAGGGAGAAGAAGAGGAGAAGAAGAAGAACCAAGATTTTATCTATGCATAGTTCTAGAGTCTACAAGTTTAAAACTCAAGATGACAGCAAGGCTGTTTTTGTTTTGTTTTTGTTTTTCCTGAGACCAGTTGCAGCTGAAGGACCATCTTCTCCATGGGTCTCACATGGTCTTCCTGCGTGTCTGTATCTAAGTGTCTTCCTTTATAAGAATGTAAGTCAGATTGGTTTAGGGCCTGTTAAGATTATTGTTGTGGTGAAACACCATGAGCAAAAGCAAGTTGTCTTACATTTCCACACTGTGGTCCCTCACTGAAGGAAGTCAGGACAGGGACTCACAGGACAGGAACCTGGAGTCAGGAGCTGATGCAGATGTCATGGAGGAGTGCTGCTTACTGGCTTGCTCCTTATGACTTGCTCAGCCTGCTTTCTTATGGAGTCCAGGGCTATCAGTGCAGGCAGGGGTGGCATCATCCACAATGGGCTGGGATAGGCTTGCTCACAGACCTCTCTTATGAAGGCATTTTCTCAGTTGAATCCTCTCCTCTTTGGCGACTCTAGCTTACGTCAAGTTGACATAAAACCAGCCAGCATAGGACCCACCCTAATTTCATTTTAACTCCGTTACCTCTTTACAGACTCCACATGGTCACAGTATGATGGCCAGAACTTCAACAATATGGATTTGTGGAATCCATGAAAGAAGGCAATCAACATGTTACCTCCTCTGCTCCCTTACACATAAAGAGCCCCTGGGCTTGTGGTGGATGCAGTGGCCTGGCTGGTATTTCCTGTTTTTGGCACTGGAAAGGTTAAAAGAAATATCAGAAGGGCTCTCAGTGGCCCATAAATGTTGACCATGAGTGGAGGGCATGGGGAGGGATTTGAGCAACAGTTCTGGGTATCTATCACTATCACCTCTGAGAGACAACAAGGGTAGTTGTGAGGTGCTGAGACTGTGTGGAAAGGGAAAGAGGTCAGGGGGGAGTGCGACTGTTAGGAAGCAGGAAGACTGGACCAATGCAGTGAATCCTGACCTGAGTAGGATTATGGATTCAGTTCATTGCAGAGAAACATGTGCGACCCAGAGATCCACCTTAAGAGTGTCCCTGGGAATCACTCAGGTGGTGAGGGATGTCCTCCAATCTGTGGAAGAAATTAAAAAAAGTAGAAGACACAGGTTTCTAATTGCTCCTAAATTTCCCCTCTTCGTCTTGGTTCCAGGGACCAAGACAATTTTGTCTCCCTCTCTTACTCACCCCTATACCATGTGATCTCCATCCCTGTGCCTTGTCCATGCCAGTTCATTCAAGTAAAACTTATGTTATTACACCAGCCTTCTAATCTTTCCTGAGCCATTCTGGACACTTCGAGTTGGATGGCACAGATACCTTGGATGCTGGGACTTTGTTCTGGGTCTCCATATCTGTTTATTCTTTCACGACTTGCAACTGAAGTTCAGAGTGATTTAAAGTACTTCCCTCCCGATGCTTAAACTTGCACTTTTACAAAAATAAGCTCATAGTTTCATCTGAGCCTGCATCTGAGGAGATTTGCATTTTTTTCTGAACATTTATAAACCACTAGAACAATTTCTAAGCAGAGATATGATGTGGTTTCTTCTGATATTCCCAGAAACATTTGCATATAAAAGAACTGGGGGGAGGGTAGTGATAACCAAGAAAAATTTAGAGAAACTTAGTGTAAGGGGAAGGGTGTCTCTTGACAAACTATGATGGGGGGGCATTGTTTTTCTCCTTCAGTGCTAGAGAAAAAACCCTGGGCCTTGGGCTTGAACCCAGGTGCTCAGTGACTTCTGGTTTGTACTCAGTCTTATAATTTCACTCTTCTCACACCAATTTTGCAAAGTAAATGAATCACAAAGTTGGAAGAATGAACTTGGCAAAATAGAAATAAAAATGCACCCAGACTGACAGTATAATAAGGCTCATTTAGTTACACTCAAGACTAATATCATGTCTCATGAAAATTAAGCTGAGGTGCTGTGGGATTACACTCTTGTATTTTTAAAATATTATCCTTCCTACTTGTTTAATAAAGTGATGATTGTCCAGAAGGCAGACAGGGAGTATGGGTGGAGCTACCAGACTAAGAAAACTCTAGGAAAAGGCAGAGCAGAGATGCCAGGCAGATGCAGAGGAAAGAAGACAAAGATGCTGCTCTGAGAAAAGGTACCAAGCCACTTGGCTACTCATAGGTTAGTTTAAGAGTAAGAGTTAGCAAGTAATATTCCTGAGCCACAGGCCAAACAGCATGTAATTAATATAAGACTTTGTGTGATTATTTGGGACTGCTGGTCCAGATCTCAGAGCTAGGTTGGACCAGAAACTCTTACTACACAGAGGTTTCCTTAATCCTCCAAACCAAAAGCAAAACCTGTGTTTTTACACAGTCTGGTTAATATTTCTGAGGTGTGTGTGTGTGTGTGTGTGTGTGTGATAATAGGGACAGGAGAAACACTTCTTCAAGAAGAGAAAGTTACTACTCAGCTCATGTCAGCTTCTGTCCCTGCAAGGAAAAACTGTTCATTTATTATTATTATTATTATTATTATTATTATTATTATTATTATTAGTTTTTTTTTTGAGACAGAGTTTTTCTGTGTAACAGCCCTGGCTGTCCTGGAACTTGTTCTGTAGACCAGGCTGGCCTTGAACTCACTGAGATCTGCCTACCTCTGCCTCCCTAGGGCTAGGAATAAAGGAGTGTGCCACCACTGCCTGAGAACTGTACATTTATATCTCAGATGTTCAAGTGCCTTACATAAAGTATTTGCACATAACCCATACGCATCCCCCTATGCACTTTAAGTAGTTTCTAGATTACTTATACTAATCAATAACTACCATGGAAATAGTTGTTATACTGTATTTAGGAAGTGACAAGAACAATTTTGTGCATGTTTTATTCTGTCAAAAAAAAGCTTTTGAATCTTTCAGTGGGAATTTTTTGAAACAGACTCTGTCTTAGTTGGGATTTCTTTTGCTGTGATAAAACACCACAATCAAAGGCAACTCTGGGAGGGAAGGTGTTAATATAGCTTATACTTCCACCCCAGTTCTTCACTGGGGGAAGTGAGGGATGTAACTCAAACAGGGCAGGAACCTGGAAGCAGGAACTGAAGCAGAGGCCATGGAGGGGTGCTGCTTACTGACTTGCTCCTCATGGCTTGCTCAACCTGCTTTTTTATAACATTCAGAAGCAGGGGCCCAGGGGTGGTACAGCCCACAATGGGCTGGGCCCTCACATATCAATAACTAATTAAGAAAATGCTTTGAGCCTTGCCTAACAGATCAACCTGGTTTGGGGCATTTTCTCAGTTGAGGTTCTTGCATTCCAAATGACTCCATCTTATGTCAAGCTGACATAAAATTAGCCAGCAGAGGGTCTTACTATGTAGCCCTGGCTGTCCTAAAATTATCTATGTAAACTAGGCTGGCTTTGAACTCATAGAGATCTGCCTGCCTGTCTCTGCCTTCTGAGGGTGTGGTGCACCATGCCTGGCATGGGAAAGAAAATATTTTTGATGAAGGTTAGTTGGATCTGTAGTGTCAGAACCTGAAGATAAACATGGATAGCAGTATTGCCTCTGTATATATGTCTGTGTTTAGGTCAGAGGTGGATTGCAGGTATTTTCATCAATTGTAATCTCCCTGATTTTGAGACCGAGTCTCTCACTGAACCTGGTATTCACTAATTTAGCAAGATTAGCTGGCTGGTGAGCTTTGGGATCCAGTGCATATGACACGATGCCTGGCTTTTTATATTGGTGAAGGGAGACCAAACTCAGACCATTATATGTTCGTGGCAAATACTTACCAATTGAGCTATTTACCTAGACCCAGCACTGTTTGTTTGTTTGTCTTTTTTACAACAAAATTCAGAAGATCTGAAGTTAGATCTTATATTAGTTATCTTTCTATTCCTGTAATAAAACACAACATCAAAAGCAACTTATAGAAAAAAATGTTTGTTTGAGTTTATGGTCCCAGGGGTAGAAGAGTCCATCATGGTGAGGGTGGGGTGGTGGGAGGCCGGGGGCAGAAGGGATCTGGGACATGACAGCATGTGGCAAGCCGCTTCTGGCCTGCAGAACGACGAGTCACCACATGCACAATTCTTCTCGGATCACACTTTATTGGAGTACAGCTCAGTTGAGAAATGGTGGAAAGAAGACCCCGAGCCTGAGATTCAGCCTGCTTATATAGGGAAGCCTGGTGCGTGATTGGTGCCCAACACAATGCCTCATTAACATATGGCTGGTGATTGGTTCAAAGTAGTACTCATTAGCATATGGCTGGTGATTGGCCCAAAATAATGGCTCATTAACATATTTGAGGATTGCATCGGATAGGTCCTTTCTCGATGCCTAATTTGCATAAGCACATCGGATTGGTCACTACTCGATGCCTAATTAGCATAAGCGGCAATAGAATGTTCCAGCAAGTTGTGCAAAGGCAAACCGCACCCTACAACAGCAAGCAGTAGCCTTGGTGGCCAGAGCAGAAAACTGAGGGTTCCCATCTTGAACCACAAGGGCAAAACAGAGAGCATGCGCTGGAAAACGACATGAGCTCCTTTAAACGCTCAAAGCCCATCTTAAGTGACATACTTTTTTTTTTTTAACACAGCCACCCCTTTTAACCACCCCCATACAGCATCATCAACTGGGGACCACTACAGAGGGGACATCGAAGCTACACAGAACCAAACAAGGAGCTCCTGGTGGAGTAGGGTGGCTAGAGACAGAGATCTGAGGTTTTCTCTGCTTCTGAGGTTCATCTTTCCTAGCAGTCTCTCTTTAATCACTCTGCTAATGTCTCCAGAGCCGCCTTTGCTTCTACCCTTTTAACATATAGCTGAGAGAAGCTGAAAGCTTGAGACACATGTTCATAATAGACTAGAAAAAAGCAAAAAGGGGAGGTGAGTAGAAACCAGGAATCTGTCTCAAAAGATGTGGACTATGTATCTTTATCTGCATTGCCTTGGTTGCTGGCCTATCTGGAAATCATCTCATCCTATTATTTTGTTTCCTTCAACCTAGAACAGGCCCCCAAGATTTCTTTTAAACTGCCTGAGACCCACCAGGTCAGATCTGGTGTCCTTATCTACAAATCTACATTTCCCCCAATAATTAGTACAAAAATCCAGTTCTCTCTTACAAAGTTCCCCACCTAGCTTCGTGTCTACTCTGCATCTCTTCCTGCTTCCTTCTTAGAAGATGTGACAATTGCTGCTTAAGTGCCATCTGCTCCTACTGAAGCAATAGCAGAGGGAAATGGTAAAAGGCATTTGGGGGCAGAGATCTTACAGCTGGGGTGGCCAGAGGTCCTGCAGAAATACTTGCAGGAAACGTATTAAAAATTGAGACTGAGCAGGGCAAGGGAACCATGGGGACTGGCACTCCCCACATCCGCACAGAAAATATAAGAATGGGATCCCACAGATCTCCTGTGTGTACTATTACAATCCTTAACTATTCCTTCTGCCAGGAAGCCCCTATTATTTTATTTAATCCCCCATTTTTCTCCATTACAGGTTCCTGCAATAAAAAAAAGTTTGGTGAGCCTTTAATTTCATGGTTCTGCATGTCTCTGTGTGCTGTTCCTGTTTTTATGTCCCCTTCCAACCACCCACGTTGTTTGTTAATGTCAGAGAGGACAGTTGTCTGGCAAAGGTTCCACAGGCCCTGACTTTTAGATCAGTCAGGGAGGCCGGCTCTATTCTATAAGCTCAGATTTTTGTGTATGCCTTCACAATCTGTCCTGATGTCATGAAATCTGTGAACATGTATGTGCACTTTTAAATAATTTATAAGTAGAGATACATTATATATATAATTTTACATGCTGATTTTGCCCCCTTCCAACAATAATCCTTTATCGTAGGTAGAGGTTCTCTTTCTCCAGATAACTCTAGAAAAAAAGGTAAAATAATGTCTTTATATATAATCTAACTATATAACAAAATATGATAGAGCCACAAGAAAGATATATGTAAATCTTTAAATAATGCATAGTCCTAATATAAAGGATTATCTATTTGCTATTATAAGCTGCACATATTATATTATATACAGTCCTGATTAGCTTTTGTCAACTTGTCACATGCTAGAATAATCTGGAAAAGGACAACCTCTACTGAAAAAATGCCTTCAACCAGACTGATCTGTAGGCAAGCCTTCAGGGCATTTTCTTAACTAGTAATTGATGTGGGTGGTGCCACTTGTGGACCTCTGGGCCTGGGTTGTATAAGAAAGCAGAGTGAGCAAGTCGTGGGTAGCAGGACAGTCATGGGGAGCAAGAGAGTGAGCAGCATCCTTCATGGCCTCTGCTTCAGTTCCTGCCTCCAGGTTCCTGCCTTGACTTCCCTGGATGAAGGACTACAAACTATAAGATAAAACAAACCCTTTCCTGACTAAGTTGCTTTTGATATTTATCACAACAATAGAAACCTGGCATATCCATATTTATATATAATAACAAAGGAGTAAATATAACTTAAACACACATATTCCCCCCTCTACTCTCCATGCTTAAGTACCAAAGCTCTCTCCCCACACAACTGACATCATATACCACTAAATGTTAATGATACTTGACTTTATCTTCCAGTCTAGAACAAACATTTAAGTTTACACAGATGTAGTATGAAGTTTCTGGCCTAGCCTGGCCCCAAGGTCCAATCCAACAGCCCTGAATAATCACACACAGGCTTATATTAATTAAAGCTGTTTGGCCTATGGCTCAGGCATATTACTTGCTAACTCTTACTTTTAAACTAACCCATGATGCTGTCTTGTTTAGCCCCATGGCTTGGTACCTTTTCTCAGAGCAGCATGCTTGTCTTCTTTCTTTCCTCTTTGTCTCCTGTCACCTCTTCTCTGCACCTCTGCTTCCCAGAATTCTCCTAGTCTGGTCGACTCCCCTCCCCTCTACTTCCTGTCTAGCTACTTGACCAATCAGCATTTTATTAAACCAATAGGAGAGACAAATATTTACAATGTATAAAAGCATAGTCTCCAGCACAGACTCCAAAATCAATGGATGTCCTCACCAAAAGTAGCTTACCTGATTAATGTATCACTTCTCCTCACATCAGCTCTTTCTCAGGTTATTTTCTCCAGCTCCACTATCTCCATATCCTTTTCCTCCATCATCAAGTGCTGGATATATACCTCCTTAGGGCCACTCACACCCATTCCCTTATTTCTGCCTCATTGCAGTCTCTCAGCCGATGTACTCCTCTTTTACCTAAGCAACTGCAGTAGCCTCAATGTCTTTTTATTCACCTCTTCTGATCCCTCTTCATACATAAGCTAGAGGATCTCAAGTGTCAATCTAATTGTATTATTTCAGATCCTTAATTTTTCCCATCACCCTGGGATATTGTGAGCGTCACTGGTCACTGCCTCCCCACTCACTTCTCCAGTGCCTTCCTCTCTGTGGTCTCCCTCTCCAGCCTTGCCCCATTTCCCAGATTCCAAGAATTCTCCTGGCTCCTACCCTTTTCTTATGTGCCCCCATCTTGAAACTTCCTGATTTCTCCATCATACTGAACATTTGCCTATGTTTCAAGGTGAGGTCAAGATAACTTTCCTAGTTGAATCCTCTCTCTAGGTAGAATGGAAGAATTACTTTATACATTTACACTTACAATACTTAGTCTCTTTTCTTGTCTATCAAACTTGAGGCAGCACATTTCCTCAGCGTATGGCCTGTAGAATGTACTTAATAAATGTTTGACGGATGAATAAGTTAATGAATTAATAATAAGTAAACCCTGTTTCTCTGCTTTCCAGTGAATCAGTAAAAAAGAAGAAACTGTGACAGGCATATAAGTTCTCAGACTTCAGTGAGCTATGAATGTCACTTCTTATAGGAGAGAGTCCAGATACTTGGAAACTCAAGAGCTCTGTGGCTAGTACTGATTGAGAGACCGGGCTTTGGAAATGGGACAGATGCTTATAATCTTACAGACCTCTGTATCTTAAGAGTGATTCAGGGTACCCCGTGGTCTGGAAAGGAGGCTGAGTAGACTTGGATTTATCTCCCTCATAACAGGGATGACATAGGAACCCCTCTGTGCATCTTATTTCTACAGTTCTTCATGATCTTCAGGCCTGAATACCAGCTGTGGTGTTGGCTCTTAAGGATACCTTGGGCATGTGGGGCTTGATTTGTTAGCTGCCATGTGGATGCTGAGAATCAAACTCAAGTCCTCTGAAGAACAGTCAGTGCTCTTGACCGCCGAGCCATCTCTCCAGCCTGGGATTTGACTTGTGACAGATTCAAAGCTCTTTCCATTATATCAGGATGTTGTTTGGGATGAGAACCAGTAAGGTAGCTGCATGTCTGGGTGGAGAGTGAGAGACCCTGTGGGAATATGTACTAGTGTGTGCCATTAATGGTGTTTGAACCTGGAAAAGCTCCTGAGGAGGAACTGGGGATTGAGAAGCCACATGAGGCTTCTTTATCTTGAGGTTCTTAGAATCTAGACCTGAATCTAACCTTGAAAGTGGGGATATTGCATCTGTCCCTTGAAATGGGGACAGGTATGAATTGTGGGCAAATGGGAACGTCTTCAGAAGGAATACAACAACTACCTAGTTGGAATTAACCTTTTAGAATCAAACTTGTTAATGAGGAAAAACCTCCAGTGTCTAGTAAAGGAGTGGCATTAATGGGAAGTATCATCTTGTTGGAGTAGACATGGACTTGTTGGAGGAAGTGTGTAACTGTGGAGGTGGGCTTTGAGGTCTCATATATACTTAAGCCACACCCAGTGAGACAGACAATTTCCTGTTGCCTGTGAATCAAGATGTAAAAATGCCCAGCTCCTTCTCTAGTACCCTGTCTGCCTACAGGCCACCATGTTCCCCCTATGATGATAATGGACTAAACCTCTGAAAATGTAAGCCATCTCAACTAAATGTTTTTCTTTATAATTGTTGTTGTGGTCATGCTGTCTCATCACAGCAATAGAAACCCTAACGAAGACAATGTCCAGTGTTCCTTTACCTCCATGGGATGTGTCTGGAGTTAGGAGCATCAGGAAATTACGAGGGTTCTTGGACAAGCTGAATCACTTACCCTTCTTCTTTGAGGACCAGATGACAACTAAGGCTTTGTGGCTGTGACTCAGGGATGCCAGAGGGGTTTGGCTGTAGAGAAGTTATTTTAGAATCCCCAGATAAGGATGAGACAGGCTCTGGACATAAACTTGTCTCTCATCCGGGTTTTATAACTGTAGTTTGTGAGCTATGCTGAAGCTTGGTCCCCAGTCTCCTGGTCTTCATTTTCCAAGACTCCTTTCTGGAGCCCTTGTAAGGATTCCTGGCACTCCATGTAGCTGAGCCAACTAGGCTCAGGTGGGATGCACCTTGTATGGAGGCATGCCCCAGGGGTGTGGCTGCGTAAACACTGCAGGCACTGCCTACAAAAGCACCTCCCTGGACACATGATGCATACAGAGGCACGCCCTAAACATGACTACGTAAACCTGTACACACCCCTTCTCTTAAAAGAGACTGCATGTTTTGGGCTCCCTCTCTGTCTCCTGACCTTCTGTCCTGCTTCTCTGCTTCTGCACCGGCCTGGGAACTCTCTTAAATAAACTCTCGTGTGGCCTTCGTAGTGTGTTATCTCTTCTCATGAGTGAAACTAAGAGCCCTGGGCTTGGCTTGGGTCTCCTCTGAGCTCTTCCATACCCCTGTGGTGATCCCCATCCCATCTCCAGACCCTCCAGAGGGCAATCAGCTGACTCTGAGGTATCAGATAAAGCTAAACAGGTGAACGGAGAGGAATCACAGTTTCATGTAACCACAGAAGTTGTGATTTCTTTTCCCCTGAAGGACTGATTTCCTGAAATCTCACCAATGCCAAGCCCTGTGTATCTTGGCCTGTGACATAGGTATCTGTCTGGCTAGGTGAGAGAGGCAGACATACAGCATATGAACAGGGAGACACAGAGGTACAGAAGTCTTGTGTGCAGTTGAGCTCAAGAGACCTGCAAAGACCCATCACTCTCCGAGGTTGGTAGACATCTTCTTGAACTGACAGCATTTCTTGTTTTTCATGATTGGATGAGCCACTGACATGTGTCTGTATGGCATGCTGTGGTAACATATTATACATTTAATAAAAATAGTCTAGGGTATCAGAAGACAGAGATATCTGTTTAGCTCTTTTTGTTTTTTGTTTTGTTTTTGAGACAAAGTTTTCTGTGTAACAGTCCTGGCTATCTTGGAACTTGCTTTGTAGACCAGGCTGGCCTCGAACTCACAGAGATCCAGATAGATCTCTGTTTCTTGAGAGATGAGGTTAAAAGCATGGGTTACCACTGCCTGACCTTTATGGCTTGGCTGTGGGTGATTCTGTCCTCTGATGTTACATATGTTATATATATTATTAAATATATAATATGGTACCACACCATGCTACATAGAGAGTTCACAGTCTCTCAATCAGGTGAATATCTGGTGTGTGTGTTTGTGTGTGTGTGTGTGCCAACACACTTTTTGTGTAGTGTGTATGCATGTTGGGAACCACAAGACTCTCAGTGTGTCAGAGGAGTACAGCAGCTGTCTCACTCAGGTACTATTGAAGGTTTATTCAGAGTGGCCTTCACGGTTTGGAGTCCGAGGGTCAACTACATCCTCAAGTCAGTGTCTCTCTTAAATGGTCCTGAACATCTGCCAGGAGACCCACCTTCTACCAGACATGAGTCCATCCTAATCCAAATAAATGAGTCAATAAACTAAGCCTGAGACAGTCTGAACCTCCATGTTTTCTTTGGTCCCCCAAATCACTGAAGAATAGTCCTTCTTACCTCACGGAAGTGATGGGCATCCTGGTTCCTGTCTCCATGGCAGGATAATGCGAGCAGTAAAATCAGTTTACAAGGTGGTCATTGGCTTTGGTCATAGAGTCTCTTCTGGAATTCCTTACCACTGATTTCTCTCTGGGGATTTGATCCCATTATTAATGACGATCAAAAGTCTGCTCATACCTCTATTAATTTGATTTGATTAGTTATTTGCTCCATCTTTTTCTTTATCTTACCCAGAAAATGAATTTTATGTTCAATATAGTAAGAAATTAATCTTTTTTAAAGATTGGTCTAGCTTTTGTCTTGGGCTACTGGGATATAACTTTAGAACCTTCCTTGCCAGGTATGATAAGAATGTCTATTTGCCTAAGGGTGTTGGTCACCAGACAATCCAACAATGCAATTTGCCATGGAGGCCAGGAGCCAAGTATAATACTTTCTCCAGAGAGCTGAAGATTAAAGGTATAAACCCAACCTTTGGATGGGCTAGGAGCTCAAGATTAGCCATGTGGGTGGCAGCATGTGATCTAGTTCCAATAAAAATTCCAAGGTTTGGGTGAATGTTCATAATGCATAGGGAAATGGTGTCCCAGCTCATGAGAGACATCATGCATGCTGAATACTTCTCTGAACATCTATCTAGGTACTTCTTCTCCAGGATGACTTTAATCTGTACCCCTTCCCTGAACTAAATCACAGCTTGAAGTGCAACAGTTCCAAGTATGCTCAGTGAGTCCTCCTGGCAAATTACAGCAACAGTAGGTGGATTTCAAAATCTCTCCTACTTGGCAACTGGTATGTGTGGGGGCACTGATTTGTGGGCTGCATTTCCTCTAGCTGTACAGTTGGTTAAAAGCTCACATGCTGTGACAAGCTAAAGTACCCGCTGGTTAGGAATGTGAGACTTGAAGAAGTAGGAAAATCAGTTGCCATTGAGGAATGGAGTCAGTGTTTAGGCTGCATGCTCTGTCTCTGCCTGAGATGGTTGGTTTCTAACAGGGGCTGAGAAAGACAGAAACTACACTGAAAGCACAGGGATGCCCAGAGAAACGCTGTTTCTTCCAGTGGGAGGCAATTTTTTCTCCCTCAAGAAGACACTTAATGGTAACAAACAGCATCTTGGTCATATCTTTTTTATAACTCCAAAGAAAAGTCCCATTTTATCACACTTTTTTATACAAGCTGGGAGTTTTGCAGCAAACATCTTAGTGGGCAAGTCTTCACAGTCCCCTTTGATAGGCTTGGCTTCATCATTCTTATCTTCCAGCTTTCCCAGGTTAATGATTCACAGGGGGGCCTCCTTCCTCCTTGCAGCTCCAAAGAGCCTTGCTGTCAAAGCAGACCATGATTACTGTGAGGGTGGATCACATTTTTGTGGGGTTAAGTCATAAGAAGAGTGATAAACACAGTTTTAAAGGATTTTCAGTAAAGTTGGGGAGGGCTTCGTAAAAGGCAACCCATCATTTTCCATAGAAGTCTGGGAGTCCCCTCTGCCAACTCCAGAGCAGAGGGTGTCTACAGGACCTTTAGGGTTGAGTAATTGCCTTGGGGTTTAATTGTACTGCTGAAGTAGGCTAAACCAGGCCAATTTTCATTGTATTGGGGTTCTTGTAATAGTTCCGCAGAAGGGAACCTGCATGATTTTTTTTTTTGGTGTTGTTTTGTTTATTTTAAAATTATTTTAATTATGTTTATGTGTATGGGTACTTTGCCTATATGTATGTGATCTTTTGAAAAGTGAATTGATTGGGACCAGATGCCTGCCCCTCCCCCACTTCCAAGGTAGTTATTCACAAGGACTGCAGGGCTCACTAGTCTGAAGGAAGTTCTTCTCCTCACTTTTTTGTGCCCTGCTTACTGAATGCCCCCAAATCTTCTACTTTTCCTTTTGACTCACAATTTCCTCTTCTAGGAGGTTTTTTTTTTTTTTTTGAATGGGGAATCCCCAAGGCTTTCCTGACTTCTTAAATATTTCCATAGATTGAGAGAAACAAGGAGAACCTCTGAGATCCTGTCCCCAAATCTCACAACGGTTGATCTACAGTCTAAATCACTTTAATAAGCTCAGGCCAGACTTATACACAGCCTCTCTCTCAGAAGAAATAACAGAAGGGCTGCAGGCTGCAGGCTGCAGGCTGCAGGGACAGGAGAGGGTGGCCCTCAAAAAGGAGAAATGGAGGTCACCTTCTCAGACCAAAGTCTGAAATCCAGACTGAGGTCATCCAAGACGCGACATAGAAATTATCTGTAAATAAGTGAATAACCAAATGAAGGTTTCTACTTAATTAAGACATTAAGACCAGAGGCTATGGAATATTGCAGCATGTGAGCCACAGAAGGACATATCCTGGCTATACCAGCTGAGCGTGTCTGGATCCTCTGATAGCCAGGCCATGGTATTCAGGAGCCATGGAGCGCAGACAATGCCACATTACAGAGACAAACATGATAGACTGTTGTTGGGCTGGTGAATCTTAGCTTGTATCCTTTCCTCTAGTCCAGTCGTTTTCAACTTTCCTAACACTGTGACCCTTTAATACCTCACATTGTGGTGATCCCCAACCATAAAATTATTTTTGTTGCTACTTCATATGAGTTATAATGAAAATATCTCATATGTGGCCCCCAAAGAGGTCATGCCCCATGGATTGAGAAGTACTGCTTTAGCAAGATGCTCCTAGACAGCCTTCTGTGATAACTCCCCACACTGACTGTGTATAGGGAGAAAATGTCAGGGTAGGACTGATATATCTGACCTGAACACCATAACCAAAGGGTTTTTCTTGCCTCTTGTCTCTACTCCTTAATTTTGCTTGGTTTTCTCTCAGAGTGCCTTATTACTTGATGGTAGGCATTTACTGAGTATAGATCATCTTTCTCTAACCTCTACCTTGATGCTAATGAGAGACCCATGTTTTCCTCTTCACCCCTTTATCTTACACCTGGAATGGTGTCTCGCTTTTAAATGAAGCTTAATAAATATTTGCAGGATGAATAGCTGATTTCATGTCAGTTGATGGCAGTTCTGATAAAATGAAAAATGATCATAGATTCTGATCAATTCTGAGATATTGACTGCAAAGACTTGGAGCTTGAACAGTACCGAGTTGACTAAGAAAAATATCAGCATGTGCAAAGTTGTCTGGGTGGCCAGCTGGCTTTCCTCATTCTTCTCCACTTCCTAACACTTACTGTGTGCACTTCCAGCCTCAAATACAAATCAACAGTAACAAATGGCTACATTTAGTCATTAATAATGACATACTAAGTACTTTCTATGTTTCAGAACAGCTCCAGATTTGGCTCTATCATACTATGAAGCCATTTAATCAAGTAAGATCCCACCAACAAGATACCAGAAGACAGTTCATCTCACCCAAATTAGAATGAATGACGATCATCAAAAACAAATGACAAAAGGTGCTGATGAGGATTGGGGGGTGGGGGGGAGAGGAACTCTACTCCCTACTGACAAGAATGTCAACTGTTGCAGTCACTATGGAAATCAGTATGATGGTTCTTCAAAAAACTATAAATAGAGCCATCATACTAGTATTTTGGGGTGTATACTCAAAGAAACTGGGGTGTACAAATCACAGAAATACTTGCACATACGTGTTTGTTGGCACACTGTACACAATGGCCAGCCAGGAGTGAAACTAGCTTAGCTGTTCATCAACAGCTGGATGCATGAAGAGAATGTGGTACATACATATGATTTGAAAATCATGGACAAAAGTTGGACATTGTTAAGCAAAATAAGCCAGACTCAAAAAGGTAAAAATACTTTGTTTTCTCTCATATGAGCAACCTAAATTTAAGATTTCTGTTGGGGGGGGGCTTGTGTGTGCACATGCTCGCATGTGCGTGTGCACATACATACACAGAAAACTGGAAAGGATGTCATTGCGGGGAGAAGATGTTTTAGGAGAGGTAAGAAGCAGGAGAATAGTGGACATATATAGCTGGAAAGCACAGTGGGGGATTATTTGGGGGAGAAATCAGCAGGAGAAGTCAGTCGGGAAGGGGAAACCGTGACAACTATGCCGCATATGAAGTAAGGTGCTATGCTGAAAACCATTACTTTGTATGCTAACCAAAACAGTTTAAAAAAAAAAAACCAATAAAACAAACAATATTTAAAAACCCTGATTTTGGTTCCAACTTTGCATTAAATTTTGTGGATTTAAAGTTTTTGTACATTCTGGACCTGTGGATTTTGTATTTGCTTTTAACTTGTGATATAAGAGGTTGGACAAGCTTATTAGATTCTTTTTTAAAAAATGTTTTCTGAAGCAAGCTACTTTTCAACAAGCCCTGCCTCTGAGCCCTGTATGTGAAGAGATAAAAACAGAGTTCTCAGTACTGGCACGGGATGCCCCGGTGGAGTCTGTGAGGCTGATCTATGGAAAGCTGGGGGAATAGGTTAGAAGCTGGTAGAACCCTGCCCCCCCAATCCTCTCCAGAGCCCAGTCCAAGAAGAAAACAGACAGTGTCATTTCATGGCTTTGCTCAGGGGAAACAAACCTTTTGTGACTGGAGACAAAAGCCATCCCTTGGCTGGGCAGCTTCCTTTCTGCCCTCCCAGAACTGAAGACCAGGCTGCATTCTTTCTCATTTACAGCAGAGTTGACCTTGCATGATGGAGGGTGGGGGTTTTCCTACACTCTGTCCTTCATATCTTCATCCCAATTCAGTGGGTATAAAGTAGGGCCATTGGCACCACCAGCATTTTAACTATCTCTCTGTGTGTGACTCTAAAGCAGGTGAGACAAAGTCTGCACTTTATCAATAAGAGCAATTAACATAAGGCGATCAGAGGACACAGATAAGTCCAGGAGGGAGCCACTCTGGGATTCTGGGATATGTGCTGTGGTTGAGACAAGAACTTAGTTTTTCAGAGGTGTAGCTGGGGGAACAGCCTTAGCCGTGATATTACTGTATGCTTAAAGGTCAGTCGGTGAGCAGGCTGCTGGTGGTGTGGGAAACATGGAGCTGAGTCGTACATGCTAGTGTCAGTGCTCCATAAGCTGGCTGATGGGTGCTTTTGGCTCATTTTCCTTATCTTAGAGATTCCTGGCATCTTTTTTTTTCTGATAATGACAGACAATCGCTGATTAATGAGGGCCCCTAATCTTCACAATGCGACCCTTTAGTAATCATCATAGCACACATTCACTGAGACCTCATCATGGGCCAAGCTCTATGCTAAGTGATTCTCAGGCATTACATCAATTTGTTTCACCTTTTCAGTGCATGTGTGAGAATCAAGTTCTGCAAAGAAAGGAGCCAGGCAGTTTAATTCCAGTTGCATGACTTTCCCCCATTGTCTGTTCCGCTGCTCACTCTGGGTCTCAGGGCACTTTGTTGCCTATTAAAGCTAAGGGTAACCCCTTACTTTCTTGACACATGTGAACCTTTCCACATCTCTGCCCGTTCTTTCTGATTTAAGGGAGGACTATCTTGTGATCTGAGGTGGGTACCTTTTCCTGGACTTGGGATGTCATCTCCCTACAACCTTCTGGGTGAGGAGTAGGTGAAGGAGAAGCCTCTTTCCATTCCTTCTTTTCCCTTTGCCTTTATCTTCAATGCCTCTCCTTACTGGTTCCTTTTGTCGATATTTGCATACGGTTATCTTTCTCCCATTGTGGCTAATAAGCGTTCCTGATACACCATGCTTTTCCCCTTTTCTCATCACTTACATCCTTTTCTCATCAAAGGTAAACTTGAGAGAGCATGACTCCTGATCTCTAGGTCGGTCAGGTCTGTAAAAGGCTCTTGGAGAAGCCCATACCCACATGTGGATGAACTTCCTATCACTCACTGCCTTAGGAAGCATATGCTCATATTTTTGCTCTCAGTGTCTTCCTTCCCAAGCCCCTCTCTTCCTGTTAACCTTCACAAGCCCATAGCACTCTATCACAGAGTCTGTAAAAGCATCAACGCTGCCTTACCATGCTGTCTAATGCGGAATTTTGTTTTTCAGTGTCAATGGGACCAATCCAGTCTCTAAAACCTTTAGAGAGTCCCTCAGGCTCCCATATAGAGCTGTTTCTCTACTCTTGGTCCCTGTTCCAGGTCTTTGTGCCTCAGTATGCTCTGACCTCTCCCCGTCTTCCATGCTGGCACATTCTAGTCCCTCTGCAGGAATGCTCTCTTCTTCCATGCTGGCACATTCTAGTCCCTCTGCAGGAATGCTCTCTTCTTCCATGCTGGCACATTCTAGTCCCTCTGCAGGAATGCTCTCTTCTTCCATGCTGGCACATTCTAGTCCCTCTGCAGGAATGCTCTCTTCTTCCATGGTGGCACATTCTAGTCCCTCTGCAGGAATGCTCTCTTCTCTGTTTCACAGTGACTACTTTGGGTACACGTTAGCAATTTGAGGGTCATTTTGTTTTGCTCCAGTCACCTTCAGGGTTCAACTGGATAAGCATTCTTTTAACATGGACACTTTAAAAAGAAACAAGAAAAAGGGCACAGCATCTATCAAATGCTCAGGCCAGCCCCACAGTGGAAGATGTATGCAGGCCAACATGCTTCATCTTCAAAGGAGGAAGATTTGGAACTTACTCGCTAACAGCTCCTCCAGGACTGTGGCTCCCCATCTTTCTGATCCAAAGAGAACTTTCTACATTGAAAGAGCAACTTTTCACTGTTCCTTCCTCCCAAGGCTTTATATAAGAATTAGAAAGGGGAGATTTATTTCTCATTGACTTATTTGGTCTTAAAGGCCCAGGGAGAAGGGAGGGGCTATCTAAACTTCACTGGAGTGAGTCTGTTATCACACATAATGTCATCTTTGTGTCTCGTGGTGGCAGATTTTGATTGTCAACTTGGCAACAGTAAGGAACACCTTTACACGTGTCTGTTTTGAGCATTTTCAGAAGATTAACTGAGAAGTTAAGAGCAGCCCTACAGATGGGCCATATCATCCTCTTGAACTAGGGTTCTGTTCTAGATGAAAAAGACGAGGTTATTTAACTCTTTCTGCTTTCTGGTCTATCATGGAGCTACTCACTGTCATGTTTTCCTTGCCATGATGAACTGCATCTCCTTGAATTGTGAGTCAAAATAAAGTCTTCCTTCCCAAGCTTGTTTCTTGTCCAGTATTTGGTCACACTGATGAGAAAAATTCAAAAGTACTGTTTACCCCTTAAAATACAGCCTTCACGGGGCTGGAGAGATGGCTCAGAGGTTAAGAGCACTGGCTGTTCTTCCAGAGGACCTGAGTTCAATTCCCAGCAACCACATGGTGGCTCACAACCATCTGTGATGACATCTGGTACTCTCTTTTGTATACTGTATACATAATAAATAAATAAATTAAAAAAATAAAAATACAGCCTTCACTAATAACCTAGGTGGAAGAAGTATGTTGGGGAGTGGTAATACAAGAAGAAATGATGAAAATGAGATAAAGTAGGGAGAAAAACCAGCCAAGAGTAAAAGCCAGTCAAAGAAAAAGCTGATGGAGACAATGAGGACTCCATCACTCTTAAGAACCATGGGGAACAAGCCTCAGAACTGTCATGGGAGGTCAAGGTAGCTGAGACATTCACCCAGTACTCCACTGACTGCTTTGTACCCACCCTCTACTTCTAAGATGCTCCTGTGTTTGGGTGGAGTTAGCTTCTCTTTGCTGCAGTTAAATCAAAGCAACAGAAAAGCAGAAAATGCTTAGGATAAAAACTTCAGCAAGTAAGGTCAGGAGAATGACTTAATCATAAAAACTGTGTAGGATAGAAATCTGGTGCCAAAGAGACTGACTGCAGAAAACCTTAAGTGCATGGCATAAGCAGGATGTTGAAATAGATCTCTTCCTGCTTGGCTGCCCTGGGCTGACAATGTGGCAGATGCCAGGAGATTAAAGGCAGCGTGAGGGAGATCATATCTCCCCTTGCAGAATTAGAGTGGAAATTAAGAAGAACCTGCCTCATTGCTCTTAGAACCCCTCAACCATGGGGAGAAGGAAATGGAGAAAGCAATGTCTTTGGATATGACCATTACTTTGGAAATGTCCCCTGCAGAAGACAGTCTGAGGGGACAGCAGCCTAAGACAGGCTGAGGAAAGTTAAAATTAATTATGGACTAGGGTTTGACTCCATGTAGGGAGCTAGAAGCATGATACTACACCATAGATTCTGGGATCTGTCAGGGAATTAATATTTACAGGAGCCAGCCAATGAGACATGGCTTGCTTTGTTACCAAGGGAACACTATAATAAGGGAACTTGAAAGAGTGTGTGTGTGTGGTGAGGTATGTTCCAGAAATGGAGGAAGTAATTATGAAGGACCACCCAGAACAGAGATGCCTTAACCATCAGAAATCTTTAACAGAAAATAGTCCCTTTTAACCATCTCCCAGGACATAGAGTACAAAGTCACTCAGCCAGAGAAGAACAGTTTGTCACCCGCACTCCCTCATCTCTCTGAGGAGGGAATCATGAGCCGTGGGAATCACATTGCTGGGAACACCAAGGTGGAAAGGACAGGGGTGATGGTGAGCTAAGGGTGAGTGATGCAGAGACCCCCCCTCCCATTGTGTACCTACGCTAATGGGTAAAGATTATTTCACTGTAAGTTAGGATTGGAGTTTTAATTTATAACATGGGATAAGAGCTCCTCATTTCTGAGCTGAGACCAGAGATCAAAGGCAAAGTTCTTACCCAGGGCAGGAGTATAAAAGACAGTGAGAGAAATCAAGGAGGCTTCATTTCGATTACAGTCCATAACTGAAGCAACAGTTCTTTGAAAATCATGCTGAGAAGTGATTCTCTCCATAGTGTACTGGAAGAGCTCAGTGAGAAATGGAGAGCAATTATTTTTCTTTCCAAAGATGTAAAGGACTGTTTATATTTATAGGGGCATGTTCGATAAATGTGAGTACAGTCATCTCTGGTTACAATGGAGATAGCTTTGCACTCTCCCTTCAAGAGAAAACTTTTCTTCATCTGCAGGAAGTGTTATGAGCTTCCAACCCACAGCTTCAATCTTCCAAGGTTCACCACTTCTAGGGCAGTCCCAGCCAAGAACTGCACACATGGTGGGCATTGGTACTGACACTCTTGCATAAGACCTAGTTCTTGGGCAATCCTGCCTAACAGAAGCATCCTCTATGGGCAACACTGATCCAGAGTTCCTGTTGAGCTAGCAGACTGAGATACCTACATCATGGTACCAACACAACACTCTCCCAACTTGGTCTTGCTTTCTCCATTGTTTTCACAGGCATTTTCTCTCCCATGAAGCCTCTTTTATTCTTGATGTCAACACCTACACTCTTTAAACCCTGAACATTATAAACATGACCTTGTTTTCTTTTTATTTTGCTTTAATTTATTTTTAATTTTGTGTAATTCATTTAAAACTGGTAAAATTTTATATACATTTATAAGGTACAACCTGTTGCTTTGAAGCATGTCTATGTGTGGGGGGGTGGGTATATACACTGTGGAATGACTACATCAAATTAATTAACACATTATTAACTGTCTCAAATAATTTTTTGTATTATGAACACAAAATCTATTATCAGCTATTCCTGAGAATGCTATATATTAACTGTATATGCCATTAACTGTAATCACCATATTATATAGTAGATCTGTTAAATTTATTCCTTCATTCTGTTCATCTGAAACTCTGTGTACTATGGCCATTGTCCTCCCATGTGACCTGATCCCCAACCCCCAGAAACAACCACTCTGCTCTTTACTTTGATAGGTTCAATTTTTAAAGGTCTTACATGTGAGATCATGTGACATTTGACTTTCTGTGGCTCCCTTATTCCTAGCATAACACATCCTGGTTCATCTCTGTTGGCGCAGATGGAATTTCTTTCTATTTTTAAGGTCAAATAGTATCCTTTCATGTATATGTACTACATTTGCTCCATCCATCCACCGATGGATACTTGGGTTGTTTTAATCTCTCAGCTGTTGTGACTAATGCTACAGTATCCGTGGAACTGAAGATAGATCGTCAACATATTGATTTCATTTCCTTTGGATGCAGATCAAGTAATTGGGATTGCTGGATCTAATTTCTTTTTAAATAGATGGGAAGACTGGTTTTATAAACGTTCAGGCTCAAGTTAAAACCTGGCCTGTATTTATAGAAAATCCAGATCAAAGAGGCTTGGTACTCATAGGAGCTAGCACTTCCTCCCTCACTTAGCAAACCCTTCTCATCCTTGAGCTTTATCCTCCATGGTTTCTGTTTCCTCAATCCTCAAGACTTCAACTTGGCTTGTTGGAAGTTCATTCATTTTCTTTCTTTCTTTCTTTCTTTCTTTTCCTTCCTTCCTTCCTTTTTTCTTCTTTTTTGGTCATTGTGGTAATTTCAATGTTATTGGGCCCTATAATCTCATAGGAAGTGGCACTATTAGGAGGTATGGTCTTGTTGAAAGTGTATCACTGTGGGGGATGGCTTTGGGGTTTCCTATGCTTAGGATACTGCCCAGTGTCTCAGTCCACTTCTTGTTGCCTTCTAATCAAGATGTAGCCAGCGCCATGTCTGCATGCCACCATGCTTTTTGTCATGATGATAATGGATTGAACTTCAAAACTGTAAGCAAGCCACCCCAGTGAAATGTTTCCTTTATAAGAGTTACTGTGGTCATGATGTCTCTTCACAGCAATAAAAACCCAAACTAAGACAGTCATGAAATACCATTTTTGCTTCCTTGTCATAGCATAGGGTTTGTTGAATTGAGCACTGGTAGGAACTTAAAGGCTATTCAGTTTGAGAATCCATCTTGTATCAGAGATACTGTAGACCATCTGAAGCATTGACTGTTCAGTCTTAGCTTGAGTACAGGGAATAAAAGCTATATAATATAACCATTGCCTCCTTATAGCCAGAGTTTATCTGTTTTTTCTTCTTTCTTTTAAGCCATTTAAAAAATTTTAATTATAGTGTGTGTGCATGTGCATTTATGCATGTTCTTGTGTGTGTATGGAGTGAGTGTGTTTGTGTGTGTGTGTGTGTGTGTGTGTGTGTGTGTGTGAAGAAGGAGGAGGTCAGAGGGTATCAGATCACTTGAGGCTGGAGTTACAGGCAGTTGTGAGTGTGTGTGTGTGAGTGTGAGTGTGTGTATGTGTGTGAAGGAGGAGGCCAGAGGGTAACAAATCACTTGAGGCTGGAGTTACAGGCAGTTGTGTGTGTGTGTGTGTATGTGTATGGAATGTGTGTGTGTGTGAGTGTGTGTGTGTGTGTGTGTGTGTGTGAGTGTGTGTATGGAGTGTGTGTATGAAGAAGGAGGAGGTCAGGGGGTATCAGATCACTTTTGACTGGAGTTACAGGCAGTTGTGAGCTGCGTGATGTGAGTTCCAAGAATCAAACCTGGTTCTTCTACAAGAACAGCATGTGCTCTTAACCACTGAGCCATCTCTCTAGCCTCAAATCTTTTCTTTTTTATTTAACTTTTTAACTATTACATATTACATAACATAATGGGTTTCCCTGCAATGCCTTCATCTATGCATCTAACAGACTCTCTACTATCATTCCTTGTGCCTCTGCCTGCCTCAGTTTCTCTTTCTTATTCTTCAGTAGTCTTTCTTTCACTTTCATGTTTTCAAAAGTCAAGATTCTGCACCTGAGGAAATAAAACATGGCTTATGTTGTTTAGCATCATCACTCCTGGTTCCATTTCCTTTTCTACAAATGACATAACTTCATTATTTATGAAGGAATAGATTTATGGTATATATATACCACAGCTGCTTTGTCCATTCGTATCTGTTGATGGGCACTTAGGTGACTCCATAACAGCTACTGTGACCTGAATGTGCAGGATCACTGCAGTATGCTGACTTAGATTCTTTTGAGTACATTACCCGGCCACGGTATAGCTATATCATACGGTAGCTCTGGTTTTAGTTTTTTCATTTTTTTTAGAGAACCACCATACTAATTTCCATAATTACCCAATTATTTTACATTTCTACTAGTTTCAGGTCTACTTATAGTTTCACTCCTGTTCTTGCGATAAAATATCCCAAAAATAACTTAGAGAAAAAAAAAACTGCAGGAAAAACAAATTATCAGGAGCCAGAGATAGTCACTTCAGATTAACAAGAATAGAGAGAAGCCAATACATACATTCTTGCTTCTTTGCTTTTCAGGACCCCTGCCTAGGGAATAGTACCTCCCTCAGTGGCCTGGAGCTTCCCACATCAGTCAACCCCAGAGACATACCCACAGGCTACCTCAGTAGACCATATTGACATTCTAAGTTGTGTAAAGCCAACCACTCATCATACTACCTAGAGTGCATGTAGGGGTTTCTTCTCCAGGGTGCTTTTATTTTTTTCCTTTAATTAGCTAATTAATTAATTATTAATTCTACATGTCTTTTACATCATGTATCTTGATTCCATTCATTTCCCCATCCCTTTGAATGCACCCTCCACCTGACCCTTGCACACACCTCAAATAAAACAAAACTTAAGAGAAAAAAAAAAGGGGGAAAAATTTTTTAAAAAAGGGAAAAAAAACTTAAAAATCTCATCAAGGAAGTTACAGTATAACACATTGTGATGCTGTAAATTCCTTAAGCCATACATCTTTACTTGCAAGTAAGAATCATTGGTCTGATTTGATGCCCCTGTTTTCTACTACACTATCAATGCTGGACCCTTGCTAGGGCTCCTCCTGGACATCCTGTTGTTGCCCTGTGTTGTGGAGATCCTGCAGCTTTGAGTCTGCAGGTCAGATCCCTTTACATGCTCCAGCAGATCACAGACAAGGTGGATGTTGGGGTGGGCCAAGTCATAACCTCCACTCACCATCTAAGCCTGCTCCCTTCCTCTTTCATCTCTTCAGATACGTCTCTCTCCACAGTACCTGAACCATCCTGTCTGTCTGTCTGTCTGTCTTTATAAACCACCATACCATACTTCTGCTCACACTAATATCATCCACCTGGGGTGCTATGGTTTACCAGGTGGGCCTGAGTTTTCTTCTGATAGCCTGGAGTGGATAGCCTCAGCCTATGTGTAGGCCTCCTTATCTCACTCAGGTCATTATAGTGCCAACTGCCTGGTGCCATGGGCTGCATGGCGTGGGGTGGGGGCTTCTCTGGAGTCTGGTAGGGGACCAAGGGTTAGAATGCCCTGGTCCATGGTTTACTGGGTTCTGCCCATTCCTGCTGCATGGCATGGGGTTGGGGTTTTCCAGGATATATTTTTCTCACCTTGATTCTCTACAATCTCTTCTCAAACCTGATTTTCTCTCTATCTTTAATCAACATTGATAATGGAATGATTTAAAATCTTTTAATGACATTAACAGCTCTAGCTGAAACTCTTTTAAAAATTATTATTATTTTTCTTGTTATTGTTATTTTCTTTTTGAGACAGGGTCTCACTATGTAGTTCTGTCCAGCCTTGAACTCACAGAAATCCACCTGCCTCTGCCTTCTGAGTGTTAGCATTGAAAGGTATGAACCATTATCCCTGTCCCAAAACAGTATTTTAAAAGAGTATCAACCTCTCCATGATGCCTAGGGAGGTGTCTATATGTTATTTCTCTAATTCACATTACAATTTAAGGGGAAACTCACCCAATATCTGGAGCCCTTGATATCCTGCAGGTGGAGAAGGAGGATGTTCTCAAATTCCTTGCAGTAGGAACCCACTCAGGTGGCACCAATCTTGACTTCCAGATGGAACAGTACATCTACAAAAGGCAAAGTGATGGTAATTACATAAAAAATCTGAGGAGGACCTGAGAAGAGCTGCTGCCGACAGCTCCAGCCATCTTTGCCATTGGGAACCCTGTCAGGAACCCCTGGGGCGGGCCGGCCAGCTGTGCTGCCACTTGGGCTGCTCCAGGTGCTGGCCACTTCACCCCGAGGACTTCCACTAGCCAGGTCTTCAGGATGTCTTCTGGTGGTGGCAACACCAGAGCTGACCTTCAGCCCCTCTAGCCTACCATTGCTCTGGGTAACATCCATTCCCCTCTGTGCTGTTAACATTGCCATTTCATGCAGCAAGTGAGGGTAGTGAGTCCTATCTGGTGAATGCCGACTTGGGAAGTTCTGCACATGTGTGGCACCATCTCTGATGAACACCAACGGTGCTCTGGTCATACCTGATCCCTATTTCATAGAGATCCTAAGAGACTGAGAAGGAAGAGCAAATGTGACTCAAAAGGCTATGACCAATAAGGACTGTCAGGGTGGATGGACTGCACCTGCTCTGGAGTCCACTGCTCTCAGATGGAAGGTGGCAGTCTGGTCTTCAGGTGTGCATGTGTCCTTTGTGCTCATCAAGCAGTTCCCTAGTGAAGAATGTCCAGACAGTGACTGGGGACTAATCTGCAGCCCTCACTGTGCAGGTCTCGGGATCAGATGGACCCATCACTGAGTGGCCATAAATTCTTTTTCAGACACTTCAGTAGAAGAGAAAAAGAGATCAACACTTAAAACAAGAGATCAACACTCCCATCCCCAAATATCACTACAAATAGGGATACAAATAGCTTTAAACAGAAAGGCTTCCTTCACTCATCCATTCTAATGCAGCAAATATGCATTTAACAGGGCCCAGAAACAGTAAAACTTACAGAAGAAATAAAAGTAGACTCTCGTGGGGGGCAGGGTATAAAGATCACAGAAACACAGAAACACTGGAGGGGGGGAGAATGCTGATGGCCGACAGCAGGTTAGTGCATGCATATATGATTTCTATGGGATCTGGACATACAGAGAGTTGGAGATAGAAAGTCTTTATTAGGAAGTGAGATTTGAGCTGAGTTTGGGGGATGGGCAATATGAGTCAGTGGATAAATCATCTGACTGTTAGGCTGGTGAGAAATATCTTTCCATAAGGGCCAGGGAGGGGCTTAATGGGGACAGAGGAAGTTGGAGAATGAAGTATTTCCCTCTCTGAGTCTTGTCAATGTCAATTGGTCATTCTTCCTCTAGGAACCCCTTGCTAGCTTGTGTTTCCTCAGCCTGGGAGCTGACCAAGTCACTCTGCCCAGGCAGGAGTTGCTGATATGCGAGCCCTTCTCTGGTCACTCCTGCTGCTGCTTCAGAAAGGTGAGTGGGTGCCTGTTGCTGCATAGAACTATCTCTGTACCCCTGTTCCTCTTGGCCCAGCATTATCCTTTCTTTAAGGATGAATATGTCAGCCCTACTGTTGATGGGCACCAAGGCTGATTCTATAGCTTGGCTATTGTGATTTGCTCTGTGTCTGTATCACTATAGTATGTTGACTTGGATTGTGACCAGGAGTGATACAGATAGATCACAGGCTAGTTTTGAGGGCCTTTCATTCTGTTCTCCAAGGGATGGAGTATGGCCCAGAGCAGAATGAGAGAGGGAGATATCTGGGGGACATGGATGGGGTTGCAATTATAGAAGGACAAGGAAGAAAAAGCAATTTGGATGGTGAAGTGATAAGTGGGACCATCTCTGGCCAACTCGGGTGCAATAGAAATCTAGAACTACAAGAAGTAGCTAGACAGTCCCTCTGAGCATGGAGCTAGAGAAGGTGCTCAGATGAGGAGGAGCCATAGCTACCATGCTAACCAGGCTCAGCTCCTAGAGATAACACCTGAGGTATATACATCTCTTTTCAGCCAAAGGGTTTTCTGGAGATGATGAGGACCCTGAGGAAGTGGTTGCAGTCCTTCAAGAGTCTATCACCCTCTCTCTGGAAATACCATCTAATGAAGAGGTTGAGGACATCATCTGGTTCTCTCAAAAAAACCTCGCCATAGTGGTACCAGGGAAAGAGGACCAGCCAGCCAACATCACAGTGAAGGATTCCCGCTACCAGGGTCGAGTGGGCATCTCAGACTCCAGCTACTCTCTTTATATCAGCAATCTGACCTGGGAGGACTCTGGATATTACCAAGCCAAAGTCAACTTGAAGACATCCTTGCTCTCTCTCACCAAGTCTTACGATCTCCGTGTCTACCGTGAGTTTAGACTCCTATTTATTATTCTGGCTTTCTTGAAGTTGGCAAGGAATCTGGGGAGCTGAGGTAGGCTTTAAGAGGCTGAAACTGGAAGCATTGGCTGCAGTGTGCTCTGCTGCAAGGTCTGGACTTCAGCTACAGGAGAGTGAGACTGTTTCCACAGAGGTTCCCAAAGCAGTGAGAGAGATGAGGCCTGTGCATAGAGCATCTAAGGAGCCTTTTTCACCCAGGAGACTGTGCATCCTCTAGATAAACATCTCAAGAGCCCTTTATCCCCCGGTGTAATTTGAGGGTTACTAATTATTTCTTCCCCACTCGAACCAACATTTCTTCTATCCACCTGCCACATTGAATCGACTTAGGATTTTGGAGAGACAATTAAAATGTAAATGTCTTTGGGAGGTTGGTAATGTTTTGTACAGTCAGTGAGACAGAAGAGGGTCTGGAGGAAGGAAAGTAAATGGAGTTAGAAGGAGCCACTGGTGAACATCTGTCTAAGCAGGTTGTTGGAGCCCTGCAACCACAAATTCTATTGTTCTCTTGGGTTTTGCTTATTTGTTTTTTGAGTCAAGGGACTCTCAAGATAGCAAGACTATCCAAGGCTTGAGAAACTTAGGAAAATAGACCCAACTTCAGAATGTTCAGTGGGTCTTTTTGTTTGTTTGTTTTTCTCTTTTAGGGCGGCTGTCAAAGCCTCACATCACTGTGAACTTAAAGATTTCTGAGAAAGGTGCCTGTAACATATCCCTGATGTGCTCTGTAGAGAGAGCAGGCATGGATGTGACCTATACTTGGCTTTCATCACAGGACAGTGCTGACACATCTCATGAAGGCTGTGACATCACTACATCTTGGAGGCCTGGTGACAAAGCCCTTTCCTATACTTGTAGGGTCAGCAACCCCATCAGCAACACTAGTTCCCGGCTCATCCATGTTGGGTCCTTCTGTGCAGGTACCAGAACCCAAAAGACAATTCCTGAGCTAGTGCAAGTTCTGTGCCTCAGGACACCACCCTCTTTTATGTACCCTCTCCTTGTCAATTGCTCTGGATTTCCAGATGATTCTTCTGCACTTGGGTTGAGACTGATAACCAGATATTAGTTCTTGAGCTTCTGTGCACAGAATAGGTATTTCTAGAGATATTTGCTATATGAGGTGAACATTAACCCAAGAGCATTTCTATGAGACTTTAGGTGGTTGGATGTCCTGCAAACTTACCATTCTTTTAATGCACTCTTTTTCTTTTTTCTTATCCCAGATCCTGGCTATCCTAAGAAGCCTGCAACGTTTTGCCTCCTCACTAAGGGCTTGCTCCTTCTCTTACTCTTGATAATTTTAGCTGTGGGAATCTGTATCTTCCGAGCCCGGAGAAACTACGAGATGACAAGGGTGAGGAAACTCCAGAGAAACCGAGTCAAGCTGAAGAAGAAGGGAAAGCCTGACTCTAGTCCAGTCTGATGGCCCCTTGGGGACCTCTGTTCTGAGCTGTTTCCTCCAGGGAAACCATCAGGGGACAAGGTGGGAGGGAGGATAGGAGCTGAACACCTGATAGGGCCATGTTCTTTGAGAGACACCATCTGGTGGTAAAGTCAAGTCCATCCGTCCGTGTCTCTTCCCAGGCTTGCTTTTGGGCAGGAAAATGGGTCTGAAGACCCCATTACAGTGAAGTGCTTGTTTTTACTATATGCATCCCATTCTTCACCAACGTAAGTCTTACAATAAACTACAAGAAAGGCTTTCTCACCTAACTGAACTTGTGGTAGCAGTTCCTTTAGAATTCTGCGTAAATGTTATACCTAAGACTTCTTTCTCTCGGAACACTATCCTCACTGTGACAGATAACTTTACTCACCTCTTCTGCGCAGTGTAGCACGTCTGCATAGCCGCTATCCCACAAACAGGTGGCTGAGACCCCTTCTCAGCCCTTCTCAGGAATATAGTTGAGCTTAGTGACCTCTGTTGTCTTCAGGATTCCCTGCTCTGAGCCCTGCTGCTCACCTGGCAGGTGTGAGAATTTACTGACTTTGTTTAAGGTTGACATTGTTTAGCCAAGTCCATGCCTTTAGTCTCAGCACTTGGGAGGTAGAGGCAGGAGGATTTTTAAGTCTGAGGTCAGCCTGGTCTATATAGCAAGTTCCAGGACAGTCAAGGACATTAAAAAAAACAAAAAGAAAAACAAAAACCCTAAATTGATCTTGTTGGCTTTCCTTGTTTTTGTCTTATAGATTTCTGTTTGGGACCTTTTGATTGGATCTTTGGCCAATGTAGAGCTCATTATTCTTGCTCCTTCCATAACCCTAGGTCTGTTGTGCCTATCATATTATTTTCCCCAAATTTGATTTTGGGTGTTTTACTAAATTTGATTATAGGTGTAGCTTCTTGGTGCTCTTATAGAGATTAGGCCTCCTTTAGGTAGTGAATAGTCCTGTCTTCAAAAAAGATTTATAGCCCCAACTCCTGACACGGTCCTAGCTTGCCATAGGGGTGCCACTATAAGGTGAGGGCCTGCCTGGGCAAACCACCTGGAATCTATTTTTTCCCACAGAGGAACAGCCCATTTCTCTTGTCTTTTGGAGCTGGCATACAGAGAACAAATAGAGAAATGAATAGTCCCTGTGTGGCTGGTCCAAGGATCTCCCTGGAGTTGGCAGAGTCCCTTCTTCTCAGAGCCAATCTCTGAAGAGAGAAAGTCCAAAACAGCCTGCAGAAGGAAGGAAGGCTTAAACTTTGAAGGGATGGAGTGTACCCTCAGAAGCCAGGGGAGTAACGTAGCAGTGTGTTAAGATAATCACCTGACTCACTCTTGAGGGAGGGGGGAGAAAACTGGATCTGCTAGGAGTGGAGACTGAACTAAGCAATATTGGGGCAGTGGGACCATGGGACTGTCTGCTGCCTGCCCAGGGAGGGGGTGGGGAGTTGTGGAGAAGAAAAAATGATCTGATGTGGCGGGAGGGGGAAGGGACCTTGAATAATGATATACAGGGATAGAAAGCGTGACTTCTTTGTTCATAATAATAATAACATAAAAAAATCTTAATAAATCACTTATAAACAATGTGGAAAAAAAAGATAATCTTATTATTTGAAATAGGTTAATGCAAACGGGGGAATGGACATTCAAGCCAGACCAAAAATACACACCAAGATACTCATATGTGAAGACTCACAGTAACTAGGGACTGCCATGCCACATACTGTGACAAAGGGGGTGTGAGAAAACAGGCTGGAGAGGCATGTTCTAACAGATGAGAGGACAAGGCGCATGGACACACCTTGTCAACAGACTCCCAGGTTCGCTATTTTCTGATACTCTCATCCATAAGTCGACTGATACCTTAGATGCGGTCCTGGTTAGAGGAGCGATCATATGTCTACAGGACGAGCGGGAGGAAAATCTTTGGTTTTGACCTTTAGGGATCACTTAAAAAAACAAACCAACAACAACAACAAACCTGCTTCACTTCTGGAGTAAAGAGGAAACAAGACACAAACTAGGTTTCCCTTTACAGAAACAAAACAAAACAGGTAAGATACATCAATCAGACAAAAATGACAACAATCATTTAAAAAATAAGCTTTTGGGAAAAGTATGAACATATTAACTCTTAAAATTTTAAAACCATTTAAAATCTTACTTTACGAAAAAATTCTTTTAACATCCACACGAGATTAGCATATCTACCAGAAACCACCATAGACAGCAGAAATGAAACTCTTGGGCCAGATGTGAGGCCAGTGCCTTCCAACTGGTAAGGAACCAAAGACTTCCCCTTTTGATCATATAGTTCACCCTTAAGTTCATGCTGTGTTCACTAAGGTGATGTCACCTTGTCGACTGTTAGAGCTGCCTACTATGCAAACTAGCTAGTCCTGGGTCCTTGTTAGGGGTGGCGGGAAAGACCGTGTTTCTGCTGCAGCCTCCCTTCCCTATCCAAGTTCTTTGTGTGGCTCATAATGCTCAGGCCCTTACACCTGTAAGAATGTTTCAGCTCTCAGGATTTGCTAAAGACAGAAGAAGGCCAACCACAACGACAGGATCAGATCTGGATGACCACTATAGGGGGTGGTGTGGCAGTGACCCCGATTTCATTAACTACATGTCTGATAACACTCAGTGGGAGTTAAAGCCCAGTCAGATTGTGGTGAGCACAGCAGGTCGCTTTCAGAGAGGCCTTCTGAAGGAACTCATTGGGAAGTACCTTGATAATGTTGCCTCAGCCTGGGGGAGGGGGGCAGCAAATAGCAAGCTTGTCCTCCTCCCCGCCAACAGCTCCAAGCTGAGAGGTGCCTGTGGGTGAAATATCCAAGAGGGTGGTTTCCATGATCTAGGCTGGATCTGAATGCAGGCCCTGAATGTTCCCAGGTGGGAACTCTAAGGCAAGTTTCTCCATCTGGTCCAGCTGCTGTTTTTCTCACTACTCAAAAGGAGCTGCATTCACTTTGAGGAGTTTCAGTTCAGATTACAGGAGCAAAGAACTAAAGCATAAACACCAGGGGTTGGCACCCTGCAAGGGGTTCAGTGAAGGATCAGGTATTTCATTTCCATCTCTTTCCATCTCCGTTGTCAGGGTTTCTGTCATTTCTTCCTCCTGGGCTTATTTCTCTAGATCGTTGGTGCTAGAATCTGTCCTGGCAGCCCCAAACTAGGAGCTCAGCCTTCAGCAAACTACATACAAGGGAGGCGCCTGGGCAAAAGCTGGGAGTTAGCCAATACAGACTGGTATTTCCAGTCCAGCAAGAGGAAATAGGTGGGGGTGGGGATATAAAGAGAAGATCAGATGGGCCCGGGACATGGGTGGATCCCGAGGGAGGGGGCGGGGAATCGTGCTCTCCTCCAGGTGCTCCTGCCGCTGGCTCAGATTTCAACCTTCGATGCCTCCTTTGTGGCACTCTTGTTCGGGAAGGGGAGAAGGCCACAGGTAGATTATAAAGGAAGGAGGGTATGCAAGCAGCTTGCAAAGGGGGTAGGCTCCAGCGGCTCTGGCTGCACCGGTCTGTCTGACCCAGTAGCCCATTTGACTCGAGGCGGGAAGCGGCGATCAGCCTTCACTCGCTTGGTTGTACAGAGCTCCACGAGGGGGCGACTGGAGCCCACGTGCGACCGCGTCCTTCTGTCTCTAAACTACAACTCCCAGGCGGCTCGGGGGTCCCGCTCGCCTTGCCCGGCCTCTGTTGGCTCCAATTGGACGCCGCGGGAGGGGGGGGGATTGGCGGTCTCCAGGGCGACGGGAGGCGCTCGGGGCATCTGAGGCGGGGAGGCGGGTCCGCCCCCTATTGTGTGGCTGCAAGAGCAGAGCTGTGCGGTGCAGAGCAGGTGAGGGTGGGGGGGTCTTGGGCCGTAGAAATGGGGTACCGGCGGGGACATGGGGGGCAGTGAGGAGTTGTGGGGGACAAGAGGAAGCGGGAGAGCTCTAGAGAGAAGTGAAATTGTCTGGGGAAGCAGAACTAGGGTAGTTCTGGGAGCGAAGTGGAATTACTGATGGGTGAGAGGGGGTTCCCCGAGATCTGGAAGATGTTAAAGGTAATGTAAGGGAGTTCTTGGCAGGTTCCAAAAGCAAGGCGTTCCAGGAGCCAGAGAATTCGAGGGAAAAGAGAATTGTTCTGGTAGACCATCAGAAGTGTATTGTGGGCTGAGTCCTGGAGGATTTGGGGGGTGAGGGATTCCCGGGAGAGCAGATTTGGGATAAAGGGGAGGGCAAGTGGGGTTTCTGGAGGAGGCTGGCCAGGGGTGCTTTGAAGAGAGGACCTGCTTGCTGTAATTGAAGATCAGGTGTGAGAAACTGGAATTTTGCAGACACTGTGAAAAGTGTATGGGTAGGATGGGAGTCTTGGAAGAAATGAGGGGTCCTGGATGGGAAGACGAAAAGGACGGAGGATGGATGGGTGTAGGAGTTGGAAAGGTTCCAAGGAAAGTGAGATAAATTCTGAGGATGTCTTGGTCACAAGATTCTTGGTAGAGCCAGAAGAAAATGACTTCTATGTGAAGGTTTTCCAGGGAAGTTCAGGAGAGCTGGATGGGTGCAGCAGGAAGCAAGGAAATTACCAAGAGTCAGGCACACAAGGGTGTTAGGCAGAGGCAGGGATGATACTGCCTTGTGAAGGGTAGTAGACTGTGCTGAATTGTGTGACGCCAAGAAGAAGGTGGAGGCCTCAGAGCAGAGTCTGCTTGGGTTTGCCAGGCCCAGGTCAGGGCCCTTTGGTCCTTTGTGACTGCTTTAGATGCTGAAAAGTTGGTCCTGTTAGAAGTACCTACCTTTCATGCTCCAGGGTTCATTTTGTGTATTGTAGGGATTCAAAAGCATTTTTGGTTTCTCTCAGGTTATGCCTCTAGGGTTAGGGAATGGAAGGCCTGGCAAATCTTGGCACCCCAGGATACTAGAGAGGAGTGTGTAGGTGTTAGAGCCAGGCACTAGGGGTGTCAGGCAGAGGGAGAGTTCTCTGAAAGTGGTTACAGCTACCAGCCCTGGATCTGTCCAGACCTGGAAGATGCTGCTCTTCCTCCCCCATCCTCCAGCAGGTGGGGAAGGGTAGCTCCTTTTTCTCCAAGTCCCTGACTCACTGCCAAAAGCAGTGTTGACTAAACGGAGAATGTCTTCAGGTTCCAGGACTCATCCCAGAGGGTAGGAAATGGGATGAGGAATTGGATGTGGGTGCTCCATGGGGCACTCTTTACAGGGTAAGGGGTTGGATTCTACCAGAGACTTGATCTAGACTAGCTGCCTCTGAGCAAGATCCTTAGGATCCTTATTGGTCATAAGGAGTGGTGGTTATCTGTTACTTTGTTGCCATCAGGAGAAAGAAGGGCAAGGGGCTTGTGCGTAAATCCCCTGGACTTCCCTAATAAACCCTTTTCCTCTTCACTAAGAACACTGTATCACTTGCCAGGCATTCCCAGAATTCCTTTGCTTTTCCTAGGATCTGTTTCCTAACTTATGTGGTCTCAACCATACAGTGCTCTCTTGTTTCCTAGTGTTCATGTCCTAGCTTAATCTTCGGGCTTCAGGATCTCTAGTTCAGGAGCTAGGAGTATAGCTGTGGTAGAGACTTCCAGGAACGAGGCCCCGGAGTCGATCTCCAGCAGTACAAACCAAAAGATCTCTAGTCCCTGTGCAGATCCCTTCCTTCCCTCTACACCTCGTTCTTCCCTGCACCCTGCTCTAATGGGCTTTCTTCTGGGCTCCTCCACTGACCAACTCTACATGTTGCCTTATATTTTTCATTTAGATCTGGTGGCTCTCCAGACTGGAACAGCTCCCTCAGGTGTTGCGTGAGCTAGACATTAACTGGAAGAGAGCTGAAACTGGCTGCCTGAGTCAAATCAGAACGACCGATGCTCTCTGGGATTGCTGGGCAGTGGACATCCTTCTGGCCCCTCCATCTGGGCTCCTGTGGATAGGAGGGGCCGGGTGAGCAGGCCAGCTGGGCTATGATTTGGTGTCTCAGTCTGACCATCCTCAGCCTGGTCATCAGCCAGGGGGCTGACGGTGAGCCAGACCCCCGGGGGATGATCAGCTCTGTTACCCTGTGATGTGACTGTTCACTAAGGGGTTATCTGTGAGAATGTGAGACAGTAGAGAAGGCTAGGGCTAACTAAAGAGGCTGAAGGAGCCTCCCCTCCCATATCTCATTTTGATCTCTTGCTGTTCCCTCGTGCTACCCACCATGTAGGTCGAAGGAAGCCTGAGGTGGTCTCTGTGGTGGGCCGGGCTGGGGAGAGTACAGTTCTGGGCTGTGACTTGCTGCCTCCAGCTGGCCGCCCCCCTCTGCATGTCATCGAGTGGCTGCGCTTTGGATTCCTGCTTCCCATCTTCATTCAGTTCGGCCTCTACTCTCCCCGAATTGACCCCGATTACGTGGGTAAGAGTTGTCCTTAAGTGGGAGGGGGCAGTGTCACCAACAGAGGTAGGCTGAGGAGGCTGCTCTGTGCCCTCTCCAATCACATCTCCTGCTCCAGTGCCCCAACTGCTCAGCAAGCATGGCCCTGCTCGCCAGTCATGCTAATTCATCAAAGCATTCATTTATTTATACATGATGCATGCACATGTTAAAGCTTTGCTGTTAACTCTGTATGTCGTGTTGCACACAAGACCCTGCAAGCCCTGTTTCAGGTATCCATCCTAACTTGCTAATTGTTCTGTGTTCATCTCATGCAACCTTCCAGACTACAAAAGTGATCTGTAGTTTCCCCCACTTAACCCTATGCTGGTCTCGGGTTCTACTATTGCTGCTCTATGGATTCTTCTTCACCACTGTCCAAAATGCCAGTTTGGAGGCTCCAGACTTTTAGGGAGAGGGATGAAGGGTTAGCAGAGTGGGTAGGGATGTGAGCTCTTTAGGTATAAGGAGCATAGCCTGATTCTGAGTAGCAGAGAACATGAACACAGACAAGGTTGGGGGTGGTTACTAGGGGAGGCTCCAGTTCAGTTTCCCAAAGGTCTAGGGGTAGATGGGATTGGCTGGATAGATGCTTCCGGAGACTCTGGTGGATGTGCGCTGTGTAGACTTCTCAGCAGAAGAAGATAGCTCTTCTGCAATCCAGTTTGTTTCTAATCTGAGTGGTTTCCTGTAAGGTCCCAGAGGGCCTGTAGAAGGCCTTCAGGATGGATCTGGGCTGCTGGGCAAGAAGGAACCTTGGTGCTTCCTTGTCAGAAATGAAACCAGAAAAGACCACCTGGAGAGATGCAGAGGGGTACCTTTTCTGTCTTTGGTTTGAATCCTGAGGGAAATCCTGGCACTGGCTGGCTGAGCTGAGGGAGGAGGTCCTGGCAGGTGCCTGCAGAAGAGAATTTATTTTCAAACTGGGGGCAGTTATTGGCAAACAGCCTTGTCTGTCTACACAAGCCCTGGGGACTTGATGAAAGTGGGCCTCAATTAGCACAAGGAGAGAAACAGCACAGCTCCCTGTCTGTGCCTGTCTGTGCCCAGGAGACTTTGGCTGCAGGGCTGAGGCTAGACAAATTCAAGTTATTGCCGGGCAGAGGCAAGGCAGGGGGAAGTGGTGGAGGGGTGGGAAGAGATTCCACCTGGGAAATGTAAAACTCTGCCTATACTGCGGCATTAGTCTTGTATTGTCTTTTGGTCCCTAGGCAGATAAGCCACAGGATGGCTAGCTTCTTCTTGTGGGTTTCTTCGGCTCTAAGGTTGGGTGTTGCAAGCCTTGGAGTTTTCTTCTTGCCTCCACTCTTTGTTCCCACTCTTGCCCCTGAGTGGCCTGGAGCTCCTGACCAGCCACATGGGTCCTGCTCTGGTAAAGATCCCAGAGGGAGGCCTCGGAGCCCATTAACCCTTTATTGCTGTATGTTTCAGAAGGGGGCCTCTCAGCCTTTGTGCAGGGGACTCACAATTGCGGTTGCTAAGCAACAGGAGGTGGAGGTTGCTGAGGACAATGCTGTTCTGTCATAAACCCTGTGGACAAGTGGAGGGGAGATAGCCTGGGACCGCATGAGGCTGGTGGCCTGGAATGTGGGAGGAATTGTGAGAGAGGTACTAGGTATGGGAAGCACACTGAAGGGAAAGCTGTTTTTGGTGGGCTCTAGAGGCTGTGTAGTAGAGGAGCCTGGCTATGTAAACTAATACAGAAGGGGTAAAAGGCAGTATAAGATGATTCAGCACTCATCGATTAAGTTAGCTACTGTTAGCTATTTAGCATAGCACCTGGGTGGTGTGAGACTAACCAGGAATTGGAGAAAGGCAATCTGGACTTCATCAGGTTTCCTGGGATGGATGTTAGTCTAAGTCTGAATCAGTAGACTGGTTTTTATTCCTTGACTTTTGTGCTGTGTTTCAGTGATGCCCCGCAGAGCAGAAGGGACTTGTGTTTTGTGACTATGCTGGGTTGCTTGATAAATCAATTCTGACTGTCCATCTAGAATGCCCAAGCTCACTCAAATAGCACCCCCTTCCCCATTTTGCCTTTATTCTTCCAAGCTGTCTACCTCAATATGTCTTCCCAGAATGCTTCCTTATGCCTCTGGCTTCTTAGTGTGGGCACAGCCACTGGGATGCTCTGAACTTCTTTGTGAACATACCCTTCTCTGTGTTTACGGTTAAATTTAATGTGGGTTTCTTGCCTTTGCAGAGCCTGGGAGAACAGACTGTCCTTTGCAGTCTCTGTATGTAGGCAGATCTGAAGTCCATTAGGTTTGGCTATGCAGGTGGAGGGCAGGTCTACAGGAAGTGGGCTTGGGAGACAGGAAGTTATAAGACTTTTACTCTGGTCATCTTGTTCTGAAACACTGCAACTCAGCAGTCTGGATCTCCTTGGGAGGTTAGTTTGCATACCATACTGCACTGAATATTCTGGTTAACAGCCATTAGCTGATAACATTTCTTAAGTGAAATCAGAGATTATGCTCAGTGCCTTGAACATTATTTGAGTCTAATGTCAGTGTTCAGTGGAATGCGCACTGCCTTGGGAGACCTGGCTTGATCTCCTAATCGCTATGCAATTTTGGAAAGTAGTTTAACATTAGCTCCTTCATCAATAATGGATTTTGGGGAGGATTAAATATGGTGACTGTCTAATATTACATGACTCATACTCAATGCTCAGTCTTTCTTCCTTCACTCAAGAGCTCAGAGATCACTATAATAAAAAGTTCTGCAGTCTGGGGTCTGCTGTGCTCAGTGGCTTGGCAGATAAAAGTGGCTGGAATCCTACAGGTCTGAGGAAGGATATTCTTATGTTAAATATTTGCCTGCTAGGTCTCTTTTTATCTTCTGGGTGGTGATTCTACACCTAGATCTATAAGCAGGTCCACCCATTCTAAAGAATCCACACCTCAAGGACCAATTGTTAGGAAAAAGGCCTACTAGGCATGCTGGATCCAATGGCTCTCATCTTTCACTGGTATCAAGGGCAAGGAGGCTGAGTTTCCATTTCAGATAGGCCCCTAGGAGTAGAGTGGAGCAGCTTGGAGGGAGTGGATACTCCAGCAGCTTCAGGATTGGATCAGGGAGGGTTGGGATAGGCAGGATGCTGAATTTACCTGTCCTGTGAATTTTAGAATATTCCATCTGTTCACAGCAAAGGTCATGTGAGGATGGGCAACTGGTAAGTGTAGGGGGTGTGGAGCACCTGACAGCCCAGGTGAGAGACCAGAGGCTTCAAGGTGGGAGATACTAATACTTTGGAGGTAGCATTTGAAAGATGGGATGAATAACTATGTTGGGGAGAACATGTACCCTTCCACCATGGCTTTGGGGTACTAGCTCTTAGGGTGTGGTCTTTGAGCTAGCTTAAGATCTGGGAAGCACATACTTGGCCCCTCTCTCCTAGGTGAACCCATCCCAGGGTGCTCTGCACTGGCTGCTCTTCCAAGGACCTGGATTTAAATCCCAGCATCCACACGGCAGCTCACAACTGTCTGTAACTCCAGTTCCAGGAGATCTGACACCTTCACACCAATGCACATAAAATACATTTTAAAAAAGGGGGAGGCACCCTGAAATGAGTTTATCCTAAGAGGAGGCCTATGTACGTGTTTTCCAGATCTTAAGCTAGCTCAAAGGCCACACCCTACGGGCTGGTCCCCAAAGGCTCTAGGTGGAAGGGTACATGTTCCCCAGATCTTAGGATAGCCAAAATGCCATGCCCTAAGGGTTTGTACCCCAAGGCCCTAGGTGGAAGTATATGTGTTCCCCACTACATAACTATATGGAAGGAGGTGATATAGAAATCCAGGTTTGGACAGGCTTCCCATAGGGCAACCTGGTGTGTGATGATACAGTTCACTGATGTGGAAGAGGAAAGGGAAGTGAGGTATATTTTCAGATGAGAAATGGGGCCAAGGTTGGGTGTAGACTTCTGGTTTCAAATCTGCCTCTTACTAACTTGTTTAAGAGGCTTCATCTAAGCATCCAGCGATGCCATGTGCTGTGCACCTCCTCTGATTTATCTCTTGCCTTTCACCCAATCCCAGTTTTTCCCTTTCTCATTTTTTACTGATGAAGAAGCTAAATTGACAGGTTCGGTAACTGCCCAAAGGAGCATACAGCTGAGCTGGACTTGTGCCTGGGCATTTCTGGGCTGCCAAGCATGTGTCTTTCTCACTTATATGCTACGCTGCTAAGGGGACTTGAGATGCTGTCAGGGTGCAGGGTTCCCTCACAGAAAGGTCCTGAGGGATTGGGTGGGGCATCTGCCAGCCTGGTGCTATGCTGTGGATGTTGACCTGGTGGGAATGAAGTGTCTTTTGTGCTGGGGTATGTGGCTTTGCAAGGCTGCGCATGGTCAGTCAGCTGGGGCATCGAGGGGTGAGGATGTGTTGTGAAGGCTGCTGACGCTGCTGCCTGGCTGGGCAGGACTTTGGCCACTCTAAGGCGCTTAGGCCACTGATAATAGCTCTGTGGGATTACAGGCTTTGGCAGGCTAGGTCTGGGTCCCTGGGAGGGCCCCAAACACTGCTGGATATTCCAGGGACAGAGTCCTCTAAAAGCAGGCGTACCCCCAGAGGACTTACATCTTGGTCTTATAAAGGAGCTCAAAGATGATGAATCTTGTAGGAGACATCAAATGCTGACTCTTCACTCCTTCCCCTAACAGTCTGGGAAGTCCAGTGTATTTGAGCCAAACATTCTGTCCACTCACCATGCTTTAACTTGTTCTGGTCTGAGTCTCAGCTTTTGAAAGGCAGGAGCAGTCAGAAGATTTTAAGGTAGCAGTCTGCCCTCAGTGATGTCATTCCTACCTGTTTCTCTACAGACCCTCACTCTTGGATACCAAGCTTAGGCTGTTCTCAACCTCTGGCAATGGCCTGTGTGACCAGGCCTAGGGGCTCCTGCAGAGTCCCTTCATTCAGCACCCTTGATTAGGGACTTCCCTCTTCACAGGACGTGTCCGCCTGCAGACAGGAGCATCTCTCCAGATTGAGGGGCTCCGGGTGGAAGACCAGGGTTGGTACGAGTGCCGTGTGCTCTTCCTGGACCAACACAGCCCTGAACAGGATTTTGCCAACGGCTCCTGGGTGCACCTGACAGTCAATTGTATGAAGCTGGGAGCTGGTGGTGGAGGGAGGGAGGAAAATGATGGGAACCTTGGCAGTGAAGGAGAAAGGGGACTCTGTATGCTGATGCCCTACCCATCCTGGCCTTTGCTCACCATGCTTGCTCATGTAATGCTTGCCTCTTACTCCCGCCCTCCCTCCCACTTGGTCAGATAAAATCCAGTCAGTCTCTAGGCTCTGAGTCAGGACCTTCCACTCCTTGGCCAGGGTCATGGTTATGGTGCATTGGACCCTGAGTGATGAAGCTCACCCATCTTCCTCTTCACTATAAGGGCAGTTGTAACCACTTCCATGTCATAGGTGAGACTGAGACGGAGAGTCAGGTAGAGGGGCAGTTTGTGTCATCAGTGAGTGACAGAGATGAGTCTAAGACCCACAACTCCTGATGCTCACACTCCCCTGGGCACTCGGCTCTCCCCTTAGCTCTGGACATGCAGCCAGTGTTAGGGCGGTGCTGTGTCCTGGACTAGTATTCCTATGTGTCTGGGCAGGCAGCAGCTCCGAGATGAGGTCTCTCTGGCTTTGGAACACTGCTTTGTGGGCTGATACCTTCCTGGCAGCCCCTGACCCCTCTCTCCCTCACAGCGCCCCCTCAGCTCTCAGAGACGCCTCCCTCAGTACTGGAAGTGAAGGAACTGGAGGCAGTTACTTTGCGCTGTGTGGCCCGGGGCAGTCCTCAGCCTTATGTGACTTGGAAATTCCGAGGACAGGACCTTGGCAAGGGCCAGGGTCAAGTGCAAGTGAGTGGACCTCCTGGTGTGGGAGGGCAAAGTTGGGAGGACAGAAGAGGGCCAGAAGCTAAGCTGGGAGATGGGACGCAGGAGTGGCTTTTCACTGGCTTCTCTGAGCCTGAGGTGCTGCCTCCCTCTGCTGGCCAGCTCTGGAAGTGCAGGGTCTGAGGCTCACCAAAGGGGAAGGGCCTTTTCTTACAGACTCCTTACTTAGGTACAAAACGGGACATTGTGGATCCGTCGGGTGGAGCGAGGCAGCGCCGGAGACTACACCTGCCAAGCCTCCAGCACCGAGGGCAGCATCACCCATACCACACAACTGCTGGTGCTAGGTGCTCTTTGTTGGGAGGGCTGGGGACCTGGGCCACCTATGTGAGAAGACAGGTCCCGTGTTGAGGACACACACAGAAGATAGCGAGGAGGCTCATATCTGAGGAAGAGGCCCCTGGAGGGTGTGAGAAAGGATGAGGAGATGGGTATTTTAGTGCTTAGCAATGTATTACAGCAGAAAGAACATGGGTGTTAGTGTATGCCATGAACCATGGAACTGTCCTGGATCCTGCTTTAGTCACCTCGAAAAAAGATGACAAAGGCAGATCTGGTACCTCCCAGAACCCATAAAAACACAGAAAGTGGCATGTAGCCACTTGTGCTTAGCTCTTCCCTTGGAAAGGAGAGGCATAGGAGCTGTGAGGCAGGAATGTGTCTTCATAGACCGGGTTTCCTGGAGGGAAACAGATTATTAATTTGTGACCCGCTGGCTGGAGTGTGCTTGTTCTTGGTATTTGACAAGAGCAGTGCTGAGCACAGCAGTTGGAGGACAGAGACCTTGGCTCCAGGAAGGCCCAAGTACAAGTCTCGCCTCCCTCATAATGTGTCTGGCCTCTTAAACTTTACTTCTTCATCTGCCAAAGCAGAAAAATCATTCTGACCACACCAGTTCCTGTGAGAGCCTGAGAGACAAGCAAGCAGAATGCTCTGTGTGTGCTGTGGACATTTCCATTTGTTACCAGCCTTAACCAGCTATGTACTGGGGCCCGGGGATGGGAGTGGTAGCTAGAGACAGGTTGGCAGAAGTGACCCTGGGTTAGGCTCTCTTCTGGACCTGGGATTCACTAGAGACAAGGAATCAGCCTAGCATGCTGCCCAGACTGGCCTGATGAAGCTGATGTGCAGATGAATGGGTGGCCAGGTGAGGGTTATGGGTAAGCACTGGTGTGAAAGTTTTCTGTGAGCAAATGAGGTCCTTTTAGCATAAATGGCTATTAGTGTTGAGGTGACGGGAGTCTAGGTCCTGGCATTGTTAGAGCATTTTTGGTGACTGATGGGTGCCTATGTGGGAGACATGGATATGTCAGGGACAGTTAAAGCTGACCGTCCTTCACATACAGTTTCTAGGCAGAAGGAGATGGGGTAAGGAGGGCTACCTGTTACTTCTTGTGAAACAAGAAAGACTTGAAAAAGGGGGTAGTCTCTGGATAGGATGGGATTTTATTGCACCTTCCACTCCAGGCCCTAATGGCCCTGTAGCTACCTGCCACATGTAACAAAAGGCAGAGCCACAAGTGCCCCCAAAGGATCTGGGAAGATTATGGGCCAAGGACATCTTTCTGCCTTTCTGCTTCCCGCAGGACCTCCTGTCATTGTGGTGCCCCCCACCAACAGCACAGTCAATGCCTCCCAGGATGTTTCTTTGGCTTGCCAAGCTGAGGCATACCCTGCTAACCTCACCTACAGCTGGTTCCAGGATGGCATTAATGTCTTCCACATTAGGTAGGGTACCTACCTCCTGGGCAGTAGAGTCAGGGACTTGATGAATACTATCATCTGAAGATCACTGAGACTTCTCGTCTGGGTGAGGCTTGGGTTTTTCCTCACACATGTCACATTGCAGCCGCCTACAGTCTCGAGTGCGGATCCTGGTCGATGGAAGCCTGTGGCTACAGACCACTCAGCCTGATGACGCTGGCCACTATACCTGTGTGCCTAGCAATGGCTTTCCGCATCCCCCCTCTGCTTCTGCCTTTCTCACTGTGCTCTGTAAGTCTGAGTTCCCACCCCACCCCCAGCCTGCCACCCCCAGAGACAGACCCAAGACCTTGTCCTTCAACTTGTCTTTGAATTCTTCCAGACCCAGCACAGGTGACAGCCATGCCTTCTGAGACACCCCTGCCCATTGGCATGCGGGGGGTGATTCGGTGTCCAGCTCGTGCTAATCCCCCACTGCTGTTTGTCACCTGGAGCAAAGATGGGCAGGCCTTGCAGCTGGATAAGGTACAGAGCTGGGACAGGGGAAGAAGAGGCTGAGCTGGGTGTTATTATGGTCAGACAGTCAGCTGCAGTGGGTGCCTGAGTGTAATTCAGTGCTATGGTTAGGCAATATGCTTCTTACCAGACACTGGGTAAGGTGGCATATGTGGGGGTGTAACAAAGAAGTACCCACCCCTAGAGCGTTGCCTTGAGGAGAGAGCTGTAAAGAGATTCTGCTGGCACGCCAGAGGAGGAACAAAGCTTTGCTTTTAGGTCTGGTTGAGGAGAGTCCCACATTCTGGGACTTTGGTGATAGGTCTTGGAGCGTGGGCAGTTATTCCGTGCAGAAACCACTTCACAGAGGCAGGCACAGTACAGTGTGCTGATGAAACGTGGAACCATGAGGTAGGAGCTGCAGTGAGCACCTGTAGGGACTTGAGTGCCATAGAAAGGGCTGGAAAGACAGGTTGGGTCCTAAAGGAAAAGCTTCATGCCAACATAATATGACCTCATCCAAGCTGATTGAGATCTTTTGTTTGTCTGAAGAGACTATAAATTCCTTGAGACATTGTGCCTTTTCATCACAGTGTCCCCAAGACTTTTACAGTTTTAGTTTGGTACATTTTTGTTGAAAGTTTACCAAAAAAAAAAAAAAAATCTTAAGGCAATAGCAGTGGTGGTTTTGGAGGGGGTGCAGTGTCAGGACTGTGAGTAGGAGCCAGGAGGCAGCCGGAAAGCTGTGAAGGAGCTGAGATAATCCAGGTGAGGGGTTATGAAGTCTGAGCTAGAGAGGTCCTGAAAACAGACAGGCTTTCATACTCAGACCAGAATGACGGACAAGTATTTAGATGTGGAGAGTAAGGACCCACATTTCATTCAGGAGAATGTGTGTGTGGGTAGGGGCATTCTTGTAGAAGAGAATTTGAGCTAGGATATGTAGAATTGCCGTGCTGGGGGGACAGCCAGGGAACGCACAGCAGGCTGGGAACTTCATGTGGCTCAGCTCTAGGGATGCCATTCACGCTGTGAGTGGCGCCATGAAGCTGTAATCTACACTTCCATACACATTGATAATAGCCCCTCGAAGGAGAGAGAGAAGTGGATGTCTAGGGTCCTGAGAGAGGGCCAGGCCAAGACCCAGAGTTGATGGGTTGGCTTTCTGCAAGAGAATTTCCCGTACCTCCTCCTAACTCTCTTGGGTTGCCTCTCTCCACCCCAGCTTTGCCTCTGTTGACTTTCTCAGTTGTCATTTTGTCTGCCCTCCAGTTTCCTGGCTGGTCGCAGGGCCCAGAGGGCTCACTTATCATTGCCCTGGGGAATGAGGATGCCTTGGGAGAATACTCCTGTACTCCCTACAACAGTCTTGGTACTGCAGGACCCTCCTCTGTGACCCGAGTGCTGCTCAAGGTGAGGCCCACAGCAAAGCAGATGTGGCGTGGCCACGTGGCTGAGTATGCATGCTAAACCGTGAGTGGAGTCAAGTAGACAGGTGTGGGAAGGGCTCCATAGTCTGTGTCTTGTGGTGGTCATAGCAACAGCCAGCAGAACACTCAGAGATGAGACTAGACAGTGGGACATTAGTCACGTCCACATTCGCAAAACGATATATCTGTCTAATCTAAACTATCCTGCTTTCCTTGCCCTGGAGTTTCACAAGGAAGGAATAGAGGAAGGGGAGGTGGGGGAGGGGGAGAAGACAGGGAAGATGATCTGTCTCAGAGATTCTGGCCCCAGCCCGACATTGCCCTGCAGTCCTACCTGTTAGGAGCAAAGACTCAGAGCTGAGACATGGAGGCTGAGTCAGAGGCTAAGACAGTGTGACAGGAATCTAGGAACAGGGGTGGGGGAGACATCCAAGCTTAGAGATGAAGAAGAGGAGCTGTGAAAGAGGCCCCTCCCAATACAGATCTGGCCTGCAGGCTCCCCCAGCTTTTATAGACCAGCCCAAAGAAGAGTATTTCCAGGAAGTAGGGCGAGAGTTACTCATCCCCTGCTCCGCTCGAGGAGACCCTCCTCCTATTGTCTCATGGGCCAAGGTAAGGCTCCTGGATCCTGACTCAGCACCACCCAGGTCCATGCCCACTGTGCCCTTGGTTGTCTTTTGGGAAGGAGTGTGAAGGTATAGGGTGTCAGAGGCGATGTGGGAAGGGAACAAGTCACCTGGAGAGATGAGTGGCCCCCTTGGTGAGGGGTGGCTGCATATATCCTCAGGGCTGACCAGTGGTTCTGTAGGTGGGCCAGGGGCTTCAGGGCCAGGCCCAGGTGGACAGCAACAGCAGCCTCATCCTTCGACCCCTGACCAAGGAGGCTCATGGACGATGGGAATGCAGTGCCAGCAATGCTGTTGCCCACGTGGCCACTTCCACCAATGTCTATGTGCTAGGTTAGTGGTCTGGGAGTGGGCTTGGCTGGGGGAGCCATGTGAAATAGGAGGTGTGGGTATTGTTGGGAGGTGTAGATGGGGATTTGTGGTCATGGGATCCCCAGGATAACGGGTGGAGGATAGAACCTCTACTTTTCTCTTTATTTACCTTACTTCAAGATCCTGACCATCGTCCCTCCCTCCATCCCCTACCCAGGCACCAGCCCCCATGTCGTCACCAATGTATCTGTGGTCCCTTTACCCAAGGGTGCCAATGTCTCTTGGGAGCCTGGCTTTGATGGTGGCTATCTGCAGAGATTCAGTGTCTGGTATACCCCACTGTGAGTGACCTGTCCCTGACTTCACCCTGGATCTACCTGGCCCTCTGTCCTTCCTTCCAGCCCTCTGTGCTTAGCCATTGCTAGCTCTGCTGCCTTATCTTCATAAATTCTTAACAACTGGGGCTGAGGTCCTGAGACTTTGATGGTTGAGCAGAGGGGTGAGGTCAGCTCTCTGAACCCCATATCTTGCTGATATTTCCCTATGTTCCCCAGGGCCAAGCGTCCTGACCGAGCCCACCATGACTGGATATCTCTGGCTGTGCCTATGGGTGCTACACACCTTCTAGTACCAGGGCTGCAACCCCATACTAAGTACCAGTTCAGTGTCCTTGCTCAGAATAAGTTGGGCAGTGGGCCCTTCAGTGAGATTGTCTTGTCTATACCAGAAGGTAAGGGGTCCCCAACCCTACACTGCATGGAAATGGATGGGGGACCTGGGGTGGAGATGAGGAAGCTTGAGGTCCAGAGAGGGTACAGAAAAGCCATGGCAGAGTGTGTGGGTACTTAGAGTTGGGGAGGGTTGGGAGGGGGACAGGATGAAAGGACACTGAGTCTCTTATCCCTTATTTGTCTGTCTGTCTGTCCCATCCAGGGCTTCCTACCACACCAGCTGCTCCTAGGCTTCCTCCAACAGAGATGCCACCTCCTCTGTCCCCTCCTAGAGGTTTGGTGGCAGTGCGGACACCCCGGGGCATACTCCTGCATTGGGATCCCCCAGAAGTCATTCCTAAGAGACTGGATGGCTATGTCCTGGAAGGACGGCAAGGCTCCCAAGGCTGGGAGATATTGGACCGAGCTGTGGCAGGCACAGAAATTCAGCTGCTGGTGCCTGGCCTCATCAAGGTGTGTGCAGGAGGCAGTAGAGTAAGGGAAAGTCCTCTAGGGACTGGGCAGTGTCTTCTTCTTTCCTAATCCCGTCTTCTCATCCTGACTTGGCCATTTCACACACCCCCCCCCACCTCATTCTTTACCTCCTTACCGCAGTCTTTACAAAAGGGACTGTGGTAGGCAGTGCTGGCCCTGATCCGCTCCATGGCCCTCCACCTCTAATCCCCAGGACGTACTCTATGAGTTCCGCCTCGTGGCCTTTGCTGATAGCTATGTCAGTGATCCCAGCAACATAGCCAACATCTCCACTTCCGGTGAGAACCCAGTGGGGAGAGAAAGTTGCCCGAGGTTATGTGGGGAGTCACAGTCCACTGATCCTCTTTCCTGTCTCTCTGCCCAGGCCTGGAGGTGTACCCCTCGAGAACACAGCTACCAGGTCTCCTGCCCCAGCCTGTATTGGCTGGTGTTGTGGGTGGGGTCTGCTTCTTGGGTGTAGCAGTCCTTGTGAGCATCCTGGCTGCCTGCCTCATGAATCGGCGCAGGGCTGCCCGTCGCCACAGAAAACGTCTGCGCCAGGGTAGGCACCATTACTCCCTTCCCTGATGCTGCCCCCACCCCTCCACTTTCATCACTGAGGTCCTAAGTACTACTTGGCCACTTGAAAGGTTGCCCATCCACCAGCTGCTTCTTCCTGGGAGAGCACTCTCTCCCTTTTTACATGGTCCTGGTGTTGCATCCTTTCAGGCTGGTACCTGTCTCTTATGTACCCATTTCCCACTTGGATGGGAATGGAAGTTGAGGGTTATATACCCAGAGCTTGGGCAGAACTTTACCTGGATCCCTCCCTGCTCTCTTGTGTTCTTACAGATCCACCTCTGATCTTCTCCCCACCTAGGAAGTCGGGCCCACAGTAAGTCCCTCAACCTCTTTGGCTTCCTCTGCTTCCCCTGTTGTACCTTCAGAAGGAATTAGAAATTAGAGGGAAGTGAGACTCAGACTGTGTTGGCCCTGGCTTGGGGATTGTCCCACACTATTTTCCACCCCCACCACCTGGCCCTGCCCTTGCTTACTCCCCTAGCTCTACTCTGTAGTGTAACAAACCTCTCAAGGCCAGACCCTGATCTTCTGTCCTTCCCCAGCTCTGCTCCGGGTTCAGGCAGTCCTGACAGTGTGACCAAACTGAAACTCCAGGGCTCCCCAGTCCCCAGCCTTCGCCAGAGTCTGCTCTGGGGGGAGCCTGCCCGACCTCCTAGTCCCCACCTGGATTCTCCAACTGGCCGGGGACCCTTACCACTGGAGCCCATTTGCCGGGGTCCGGACGGCCGCTTCGTGATGGGACCTGCTGCAGCCCCTCCACAAGAAAGGTTATGTCTGGAGCGTTCGGAACTTCAGACCTCAGCCAAACGCCTAGCCCAGTCCTTTGACTGTAGCAGTAGCAGCCCCAGTGGGGTCCGACAGCCCCTCTGCATAGCAGACATCAGCCCTGTAGGACCGCCTCCTGCCCCCTTATCAGGTCCAGGACCCCTGCTCCAGTACCTGAGCCTACCCTTCTTCAGGGAGATGAACGTGGATGGGGACTGGCCGCCTCTTGAGGAGCCCACGCCTGCTCCCCCTCCAGATTTCATGGATCCTCAGCCCTGTGCTCCCTCACCTTTCCTCCCCACGCCTGACTCACCTCCTGTGAACCTCAGGACGGTGCTTCCTAGGACACTGATGGGGGTCGGGGCCTCCTCAGAGCCCCCTTACACGGCTTTGGCTGACTGGACACTGAGGGAGCGGGTGTTGCCGGGGCTCCTCCCTGCTGCCCCTCGTGGCAGCCTCACCAGCCAGAGCAGTGGGAGAGGAAGTACTTCCTTCCTGCGCCCCCCCTCCACAGCCCCCTCTGCAGGGGGAAGCTACCTCAGCCCAGCCCCAGGAGATACCAGCAGCTGGGCCAGTGGCCCTGAGAGGTGGCCCCGAAGGGAGCATGTGGTCACAGTCAGCAAAAGGTAAAGGCAATGCCTACCCATTCTTGCCCTGGCCCTTCATTCTGCTCTGTCATTCCGGATTCTCTCTACACTCCCCGCCCCCATGCTCTTTCCATGTTCCATGTTCCACTCGGACACCAGAAGGCTCCTTCTCTCAGAGGAGACCCCAGGTTCATAGTTTACTGGATGCCCGGATGGATGCCCTGTGTTCCTCTGCTCACACTTCCCATCTGTCCCTTCTAACAGGAGGAACACTTCTGTGGATGAGAACTATGAATGGGACTCAGAATTCCCTGGGGACATGGAGCTGCTGGAGACTTGGCACCCGGGCTTCACCAGCTCTCGGTCCCGCCCTGAACTCGAGCCAGAGTTAGGTACGTGAACTTCCTAGCTGGCTGCACAGTCCCACACTTACCCTCCCATGTTCGGGGCTGGTCGGTCTGTTTCCCAGGCAATTCTTGAGTTTCAGGCTTCCTGCCCTGGACTGTCCTCTCTTGCTCCCAGGCTCACTGCATGCAAAGGCCCTTTGGAGCTTCACTGAGCCCTTCACCAGTGAGTCACCACGCCTCTTCTCACATTTTGTCCTGCCTTCCCTTTGAAGGTGTGAAGACGCCAGAGAGCTGTCTCCTGAGCACAGCCCACGCTCCTGGCCCTGAGGCCCGCTGTGCTGCCCTTCGGGAAGAATTTCTAGCCTTCCGCCGCCGCAGGGATGCTACCAGGGCCCGGCTACCAGCCTATCAGCAGTCCATCTCCTACCCCGAGCAGGCTACTCTGCTATGAACACAGTGTGAGGCGAGGAAAGGCGTATGGGTCTGCAAAGGAGGCCAAGACTGTGGCTCTGAGCTCAGGCATTGCCCCTACCCCTTTGTGCACAGGCATAGACCCTGATGATGGCCTGATAGTAGGCTTGTGTGAGTTTGGTGTAGAATGAATGTACTGACTATTTAGTTAGGCCCGGGGTTGAACTGTGTGTGTGTGTGTGTGTGTGTGTGTGTGTGTGTGTGTGTGTGTGTGGTGTTTATAGTGTGGGTGCAGGATTTTTTTTAAACTGGTGAATAAAAGTTTGAAAAATGTTTCTCTGTTACCTATCCGTGTGTCTAAGAGAGGTGAGGAAGTCCCTGGACTTGGACAGAGAAGGTTATAACTGGGACACATTCAACAATCATTTGAAAACTGGTTGTTAAGTGCCTAATAAGGTCAGCTAGTAGAGATCTGCTGTTAGGCCAGAAGCCATGAGAAAATACAGAAGTCACTGAGATAATGCTTTGTCCTTGGGGAGTTCTTTCTGGTCAGTGAGGCAAACATTTACAGCAGACTAAGTTCCGTGATAAAGCTGTAAGCTGGCTATCATATGGGCACAAAGAGTTCAGTTTGCACCAACATTTAGTCAACACTGACAACGGGTGGGACTTCTTGGGATCCTCACAGAAGACTGACATCATTCCCTGTGTGCCACACTTTCCAAGTGCTGTTTAAGGCTCCGCAGCTTTTGAGTTTATTTTGTAGACTGGGCAACTAAAGCATTAGGTACTTTCATAATTGAGCAAAAGCCACACAGCAGGTAACAGGCAGAGCAGGTGAGGTGCCAGCGAAGAAAGGGGAAAGCTTCCAAGGGGAGAAACACCCTAAAGGCACACAGAGGACTGAACGACTTTCTATAGGTCTGAGTGGGGACTCTGGGGAACAGAAAATGCAAAGGTCACTGTGGAACTGGTTTCTGTATGTATCAGGCTCAACAGGAGACTCCCCCATAATGTGAAGAAATAACACCGGTGGGCTTTAAGTGGAGACTTCATTAACTGAAGAACCCCAAAAGTAGGTGTTCTGAACACCCTAAACTATTGCTGTCCACCCTATGAGCAGAAAAATATGCTTGCCAGCCAGCTTCCTCTGATAAGCCCTCCCCCTTCTGATCTCCCCAAGATTTAAGGAGAAATGCCAGGTCATTCATTCTACAGGAGATGGAAAGACAGGGAGAGAGAAGCTGCTTCTGAGCCCCAGCTCCCAAGCCCCACCACACCCCTTGGGCCCTGGGCAAGGAGTGACCTCAGTGTTAGTTTTTGCCCAGGCTTGAAGTAAAATGGCAAGCAGAACCACGTGGGGGTGCTGTTCCAGCCTGCAGGCCCCGGTCCTGTCACACCCTACTCAATCCCGGAGGAAGGCTCTTTCTGTACCTCCTTTACCTTGCCAGTTTTAAAGCCTGCAATCGTGAGCTAACCTAGGCAGAAAGTTTCCTACTGAATTGCAAGTCTACAGCTGTTGAGTGGAGGCTGAGTTCTCGTGGGTGGGGACCTGAGCAGACGCGCCAAGGACTCAGCAGGTCCTTTAACCTTCACTCTTGCCTACTGACCACCTATCTTAAGTACTCCAGCATTCCACGAGGCTGCGCCTTTAAACCTTCTCGGCCCTTACCCCGCCCCTGGTCCGCCCCGTCTGAGGCGGGACCCTCCAGAAAACTCCAAGCCCCGCTGGGTCTTGAGCTCCACTCGCCACTGCAGCCCCAGACGTGCTTTTGCACTTATCCAGCCCGCTTGGACGGTGAGCAGGATGAGGGACCAAGGAAGCGCGATGGGGGTGGGAGTGGGGGTTAGGGGTATGCGTGTGGTCTGTAGAAAGCTAGAAGCGTGGGAATCCTCAAAGGTCCGAACAAGGTGCTCTGCTCTGTGTCAGGTCCGGTTCCCAAGCCTTGACTCTGCATTGTTAGGCGATTAAGTAAGGCGAGCTTTGAGAGTGCATAGACGGTGCGTCCATCCCGATCCAAGGGGGGTCTAGACCTAAGCCCCAGCAGTCCGCTCCAGCGTCCAGTTCTTGGGGGAGAAAGGAGGGAGTCCGACGTTCTCTGGTTGGCATTGAGTGGCAGCGAGAATGGGATTCTGGCGCGCGCCCTGGTGCGCCTTCCCAATCCCTGAATTTACCTTGCGACCTTTTTACTTCCTGGTACAGGAGCACGTGCGGGCACTACGTGACTTCTGTGCCCTCGAGACAGCCCTTTTGTGCCCTCTCCTGCTATTTTGCTTTTCTGGGTACTCGGGTTCACCATCTGGGGTCAAGGGTTTCCGGGTGTAACTTGAGCAGTGGCCTGGTCTTCTGTGAACCCCCATCCCTCTCCTGGAGAGCCTTTGACCTCGGACATCTCGGGGCTGCAGCCCTGACTGCACTCGGATGTGTTCTGTCTGGAGGGGTTGGCTGCTGTCCAAGCTCTCCTACCGTAGCCTGAACCCCGCTGCCCCCTCCCGTGCCCCCTGCTGCTGGGAAAGCTGGTGGTGGCCGCGGGCGGGCGGGCGGGCTGGCTGCCCAGACCTGCGTCACCCCAGTGGCGGGAGGGCGGTGGGTGACTCATCCGCAGTAACGGCCCAGGGTGTGGCCGTGGGGGTGGGGGCGGCGGCTGAAGGGCTGGACCTGCAGACCGGAAGTAGATTGCCTCCTTGCTGGGCTCTGCAGGACTCCCTGTGTTTATATCGGACAGTTTCTGGGACACTTGGTATGTGTGGAACAACAAGCAGTGGTGATGGAAAGTGGAGGTGCATTGTAGGAACCTGTGGCTGGACGGGTTCCCCGTGTTCTCTTAGTTCAGAGCAGTAGTCAGGGACAGATCCTCATGTCTAAACTCCTTCCTGCAGTTCTGGATACACCTGTGACTGCGGGGCAAGGTTGGGAGGGGTGAGCTGGGTGCTGTATCGTTCCAGAGCAGCAAGTAGTCTTTGTCCTTGCAATCCCCTTGTGAACCCACGACTACGCCAGCTCTCAGTAGATTGGCCCCTAATCTGTCCTCACTCCATCATTTTGCTCTTCAAGATTGCCAGGTGTAGGCTTCCTAGCTCAGAAACGTCTTTCCAACCCAGGATGTGTCTACTAGACTTCTTTGATTCTGCTTTTCTTACTCACAAACTGCAAATGCCTTCCAGGTCTTCCAAAATTGCCTCTTAAATTCTAGCTATACCCTGAGAACTGTTAGCATCCCCCCTCATGCTCCTTTGCCCAAATCCTCCACCCAAGTATGTGGAGTGGGTGTTCCTGCCTGGGGGCCCCCACCCTGCCTCCATTCTTGTGTTTGGTACACAGAAGTCATGGCAACGGCCTCCACCCTCTCCTCTCCTGAACAGGCGGCCTTTCGGCTTCCTGTTTGTGGAGCTTAGCTTTCTCTTCTGCTCAGGACTCTAGGTGGTGAGAGGGCTGCCCGCTGGTGGGGGGTGGGTCTTCCCTAAGGCTTCCCCTTAACCATAGTGCTACCACTGGCCTTCTGCCTACTCAAGTGGCATTTCTGTTTGAGAAACTTGAAACAGATACTCACGTGTGAGTTGGGAAGTTCCCTGTGTTCCATTCCATCTGCACAATGAGCGGAGAGTCCCCTTGTCTTCTCAATAAATAGTCAAGAATCCCAAAGTTCAACCCTTTCCCAACTTGGTGTTCCCCTTGCCCTCAGCATTGATGCTAAATGGGGTGAGGGAAGCTGCCAGCCGTGGTTTGGGTGCAGCACAGGGCTGGAAGGCCTTTCCTTTGTGGGCCTAAGTGAGGATTGTTTCCAGGGCTGCACACTGTGAAGTTTGCCACTGCCAGCCTATCATGTCTTCAGCCCAGCTGCTGTCTTCACTTGGGATACCCGTTCTGGGCATCTCCCACACCTGTGTTCCAGCTGGACAGATGTCTTTAGCTCCCACCAGAAGGAGACTTGCTATTTTCTCTTTCTCTGAGGGTGGGCTGGGGTAGGTCTCCTGGGTGTAGCTAGGGTGTGTCTTTCCAGCTGCAGCAACCACAGCCCATAAGCTGTCTGCCTGAAGGGGTAAGGAGAGACCCAGCTGCTGGCCAGGCAGGCCTGGCTGGGATAGCCTTGTCTGAAAACTCCGCCCCGTGGCTCTGCCACTTTGGGGTTCTAGGGTCATGGCCTCAGAGTGGAACAGAGTCACTGCAGCTGGAGGTCAACAGCCTTGCCAGCTGTGTCCAGCTTCCAGAGCCAAGGGAGGGACCATCCATCTTCACCTGTCCAGAGAAAAATCTGGGGCAGGGGGCACACTGGAAGGGTCTATCTTTAGATTTCTTCTTAACCCTGATATCTCGATTAATCATTGTCTTACCCTTTCATGTGCCCAGGCTTCAGGCCTGTGGGCTTTTTGAAAACAACCCCAAGTGACGGGAGTAAAGCTGTCTCCAGAAGAGAGGTCTAGAAATTGGGCTGGGAAAGGAGGATCGTTTGTGATGGGAGCTTTTAGCCCTCCTTTTCATATCTTACCTTCTAGTTACAATGCTTATGCTTGTATAGACCAGAAGCTGATTAGCTGTGGCTGGACTAGTGAGAGTGAGCATGCTGACCCTCCTTCCTGCCCAGGCCTCCGTGACTCCACTCCTCTTACCTGCCTTCATCAAGCTGATTATATGTGTGGCCTGTTGTGTGATGTGGGTTGGGACCTAGCCTGCCATTTATCTGGTCTGGCTGGGGGAAGTCTCCTAATGAAGTTTAAAAATAGCTGATTTATGGGGTGGATCCTGCCGGAAATTTGCAACTGGATAACCCAGGGTAGAAAGGGGAAGCCATGTTGAAGGGGGGGGGCTGACCCAGCACACAACCTCTACCCAGACATATGACATTATTAGGGACAGCCTGGCTTCTTGTATCTTAGCAGAGCACCAGAGCCCATTGTGGGGGTGGTGGGAGTGCTTAACTTGGGGTGCATGAGAGAGGGAGCCAAAATGACTTCATCCCTTAAGTTTGGCCTGGCCTGCAGCCAAATCCGGGCTCCCTGCCTCTCTCTGAATGGAGGCTCTTGTCCTGGGGATACCAGGTTTTGAGCTCTCACAGACAGACAGCTCTATTTCTGACTAGAGAAAAGGACCCCTAAGCAGGGGTTTGGGGTAGCAAGTGGGGGGCAGTGTCCCTCCTCTGTTTCTGGCTGCCCTGTGTGTTAGCAGCATCTCTAGTGCTTGCTCCCCAGGTTTCTGGGTGTGGGACCTGTCAGTGGTGGGTGAGGCAGGCTGCCCACAGTGAAATGCTGCCAACTCAGTCCTGTGGTCAGAAGCTACCGGTTCTTCCTAACCAAGGCCCTCAAGGAAAGTTAAACCCAGCTCTGCACTTCGCCACTGTTATGTACTCTCCTCAGGTTTCCCTGAAAATAAGGCCCAAGGCTCTGGATTCACTTCCCCTTTCTGCTGTAACAAACTATGAATTTAGTGACATAGGGGTTGCTGTAATGGTCTTAGAAACCCTGCAGGGGTAGGGACGGGTGTCTCACTGGCAGAGGTCCAGGTCCTGCCTGGGTGCATTCACTGGGGCTGGGGAGCTAAGGGAGAATCCATATCCTAGTTCTGGGAATTAGTATATGGACACCTTCAGAGGTGAGAGGAAGAAGATTAGTCTGTCTACCACGAGGCCTAGAAGGGAAGGGAAAGAATTTGTTTTTTACTGCTGGGCTTCTCACAGGAAATTCCCTTTGCCTGCTTAAAATGTGGGCACCTTTAACAGCGAGCTCACCCAGACTGCTTCTGTCCCTTGCTTCTACTAACTCCATAACACGATCTGAACTGTGTAGCTTAGTATTCACTGTGTACATTTTTCACATGGTCACCGTCACTTTATGTGTGCCCTTGATGGCACTATAGATAGTCTAGGGCCAAAGACTTCATTATTTTCTACAGTCCCTACTACAGACAGTAGATGCTTGGTTAAAAACCCAGTGCTTAGTAGAAGGTAGTTCGGCCCCCACTCTTGGCATAGGTTTCCCAGATGTTCTGTATTCTTGTTTTCTGAATTATTTTTTATCTAAAGAGCAGAGTTGGAGGCAGGGTTAGGGTCTAGACTGACAGATTTATCTCTGCCAAACCTCATTCCTCTCGAAGAGATGAACTGAAAACATTTACCCTATTTTCTATTCCACTGGGTCCCAGGCTTCATTCTAGATGTAGAACCATTCATTCAGATGAAGTTCAGTATCTGTGTAGCCTCATAGCAGCCAGAGTTCAGAGCCCTACTGTGCGCTCCTGGGCAGGAATTCCCTCTCTGGCTCTCATGGGTACCCTGTGTACTATAAAATGTTGACAGGGGCCTGGCTATGTCTTCTCCACAGCTTTTTACCATCACCACAGCTGTCAGAATGGCCAACCGGGGACCCTCATATGGCCTGAGCCGAGAGGTTCAGCAGAAGATAGAGAAGCAATATGATGCGGATCTGGAGCAGATCCTGATTCAGTGGATTACTACTCAGTGCCGCGATGTGAACCCGCCCCAGCCTGGGCGTGATAGCTTCCAGAACTGGCTCAAGGATGGCACGGTGAGATGGAACTAGATGGAAGGTGTGGGGATGGCAGGGGTGATGCTGGGGGATCAGGGACTGTTTAGCCCAAAGACAAGAAGAAGGGGAATGTACAGACCCAAGTTTGTCATCAGCCTGAACGTCTTCCTGGAGGCCTTAGAACCCCCCTGCTTCCCTATCCCTCCATGGAGCAAAGGTCAAGGTGGATGTACCTCTTGCAACAGACGCTTGTAGGTGCTGGTAGAACAGCTGTTTAGAAAGAGGGTGAGAAGGTAAGCTCTGGGCGGTGATTCTAGAAAGACCAAACACTATTCATCTGGGTTCTGAGGCAGGAGGGACCTTGAGGCCCACCACAGGAAGGTACCTCTCTGGTTCACTGCCTTTGGTGCCTTGATCCTCAGTGGCATGTCCTCTTCTCTTCCAGGTGCTGTGTAAGCTCATTAATTCATTATACCCTGAGGGCCAGGCCCCAGTAAAGAAGATCCAGGCCTCTCCAATGGCCTTTAAGCAGATGGAGCAGATCTCTCAGTTCCTGAAGGCCGCTGAGAGCTACGGCATTAACACCACTGACATCTTCCAAACTGTGGATCTCTGGGAAGGTGGGCCAGGGCCTAGGGCTGTTACCCAGGAAACCAGGGGTTAGATTGGGCCATCTTTACCAAAGAAAAAAAGTTTAAGTGGTGGGTTTCCTGAGGAGAAGTGTGTTTGTGTGTGTGTGTGTGTGTGTGTGTGTGTACGCACATGCGAGTGTGTGCCATGGACGATGGGCCATACTGCAGGTTAGGGTGGGAACTAAAGAGTTTGGTGAATTAAAGAGTTTGGATACCAAGCTTATAGACCTGCTGACAGAATTCTGGCATCTAGTACCCTGCTTCCATTCAAGCAACATATAATTGTTTTCTTCCAGGAAAGAACATGGCCTGTGTGCAGCGGACACTAATGAACCTGGGTGGGCTGGCAGTAGCCAGGGATGATGGACTCTTCTCTGGGGATCCCAACTGGTTTCCTAAGTAAGTAACTGTGGGATAGCCACAGGGCCCTGCGGGTACAATATTCTTGCCCATTCCTGTCCGGAGGAGAAAATGAATGATGTCACCATAGAAACCAATCATTACAAAGCACCCTTAGAAGTCTAGAAAGTGGGAGGTGGTGGAGGTGGCAATGACTGTCCTTTTGCAGAAACAAACTTCTAGACAGCCCAGAGTCTCAAAGGCAGAGTGGATATCAGCTTACAAGTTCAGAGAAGAACCTTCTGTGGTAGCTAGCCTCTGTCTGCCTGCCTACCTCCTAACCAGTGCTCTCTTTTGTACCCAGGAAGTCCAAGGAGAATCCTCGGAACTTCTCTGACAACCAGTTGCAAGAGGGCAAGAATGTGATTGGGCTACAGATGGGCACTAACCGTGGAGCATCTCAGGCAGGCATGACTGGCTATGGGATGCCACGCCAGATCCTCTGATCAGACATCTTTCTGCCCCGGCCCTCCATGAATGGTTAATATATATGTATATATAAGTTTTAGCAATGACATTCCCTGAGAGCCCCTGGATCTCTAAGCTCCCCTCTGCCAGGGTGGGGGTCCAACCTATCTTGTTATCTCTGTCAGGGCCCGATGATCGCCCCTTCTCTCTCTAGGCTTACTAATACATTCCATCCCTACAGCCATCAAAACTGGACCAACCTTTCCCCTGGGACCAAAGCCTCCTTCCCCAGCATGCTTCTCTTTTCCTGACCTCTGAGCTTTCAGTCCATTCCTTGGCTAGGAGTCAGAGATGCTGCCCTGTGGCCCTGCGCCACACTGACCTTTCTTCTACAAGTATGCCTCTCCTACAGCTGTGGCTACGGGATTTAATTTATAGGGAGGAGCCTGTGGCTGTCAGTCCAGCCACAGCTGGGCTGTACTTAGCACACATCTGGGCAGCTTTCCCCAGCTGAGGCCCTTTTGGCTTCTGGTTTTCCATTCCTTTCCCTGTGGCTAAGAGTGGGGCGGCGGGGAAAGAGAAGGAAGAGCTACCCACCATGGTCTGGGGCTCAAGGAACATGAATTTGCTGATTTTTCAATAAAGAATCTCATTGTTTTTTGGATGGAGTCAGGCTGTGTCCAGGGTTACTTCGAGGGAAGGAGGGAGGGGGAGAAAGGTGGCCAGACTGAGGATTGTCTTGGCTTTTGTTACCATACTCTTCCTGTCATTTGGCTTAGGAAAGGTTAGGACCTCCTTGAGGTAGGAGCCTTAATACAGGTTATATGGCTGCATTTGTAGGACAGGAGGACCCTATTCCTTAGTGAATGGACAGGTGGCCTGCTGCACCTGACTGAGTTTTGACAAGAGGCCCTTGAAGCAGACAGGGTACAAGATGGCCTATGTTGGAAGCAGACTAGCATGGCGGCTGAAGAGGGGTCACAGTGGCTAGATGGAACCAAAAGCTGGGAAATGAGCAAGAATGAGTTAGAGACTGCGGACATGCCTTGAGCATGGACCGGAGAGGCACCTGTGAGCTCCATTCCAGGGATAGCCTCAAGGCAACTTTCTTCTAGACTTGGCCTTGGACAAGATAATCAACTTGGGGTCACTCTGTCCCCAGCCCAACCCAAGAATGAATACTTGCAGCCTGTAGACCTCCTGTTATCTCAAGGCTTCCTATACTGACTCCATGCCTTCCCATGGAGAACCTGAGGGACTCTAAATCAGCTAATCCCAGCTCCTGCGGCATCCTCAATACCCTATCTCAGGGCCATGGTATCCAATGTCCCTCTCCCCTTTTCTGCTTTGGTACTACTCACCTTTTTCAGAGCAGAAAGCCACAACACTGTGCTTGAGACTCAGATAACGCAGCAGTTTGTAACCAAAGAGCTTTTCTCTCCCTATCCTTCCCTGCCTTACTATGGCAGTCTCTTTCTAGAAACACCTACTGTGTGCCAGACATCATGCCATAGTTTATAGCCATTAGTCTGTTGGCTTTCAGCCTTCTCCTGACACCTCGATATGGAAGAGATAGCATTTTCTTGCTTGCTGCACTCCCAGAGACTGGGGGATAAGATAGGCTGCAGCCTCTGTGTAAATCTCCAGAGGGCTAGCTGTCGCTCCTTTATCTCTCCCTCAGGAAGGCTTTGTGGGCTGCCAGTGTGAGAGAGTGATGTCATTGCAGAGAAAACACTGATTTTTTTCTTTCTTTTTTTAAACATCCTTCCTTGATTTAACTATTTAGAGCTATAAACTATTGCCAACACACTGCAGTTTTCTGGGATGTGATATGCCTCAGCACTAACGCTGTCTGGTTCCAGAAGATTAATCTTAAAGTAGTCCAGGAGGTGGATGGATATCACCTTGTTATTGTGCCTATTCAAGAGACTTAGTCAAGACCACCTAAGGGTCACAGGAAGGAGCAGGCAGGTATTTGAGCCCGGCTGAAGGTGTGGTTCAGCCTGTACTGTTACAGGCTCAGCCATAGTGGAGATGTGAAGGGTCTGGGGAATGAATGCCAGGTGGAGTAATGAGGACATTCTGTAAACTAGAGAGGATGCTTTCCTGTGAAGACTGGGTAAGCCCAGAAGCATGGTGAATGCTTGTAAAGACCCAAAAAATGGAAGTGGGGGGATATATCCGAAGGTAGGCTTTGTCTGCACAATGGGCTGGAAGATCGTGATGTCCATTGGTGCTACAGCTGAGTATGATCAAAGCTGCTTCAGCTGGCCCTACCTTAGTCACTAGAGTAACATTTCCAAGGAGACACCAGCGGGGTCCAAAAGATGTTCATTTTCCTTCTGCCTATGATCTCCAACTGCCAGTTTTGGAGAGGAATCTCAGTAGACATTCAACTCTGCCCTGGTGAGGTCGTGTGTGTGTGTGTGTGTGTGTGTGTGTGTGTGTGTGTGTGTGTGTGTGTGTGTGTGTGTGTGTGGTGTGTCAACATGGCACAAACAAGGAAGAGGAATGTCATTGAAAAAAATGCCCTCATCAGACTGGTCTGCAGGCAAGTCTGTGGGGGCATTTTCCTGATTAATGACTGATGTGGGAGGGCCCAGCCCACAGTGGGCAAGTGTGATAATAGATATCACCTAGATAAATAATGTTATCTAGGTGATAACATAAAGGAGTGTGAAGAAGCCAGAAAGAGCAGGCCAGTAAGCAGTGTTCCCCTGTGGCTTCCACTTCAGCCCCTAGCTCCAGGACCCTGCCTTGACTCCTCCAGTGGACTGTGACTCCGCATGTGTAAAACAAATAAATCCTTTTCTTGCCAAGTTGCTTTTGGTCCTGATGTCTTTATTGCAGCAACAGAGAGCAAACCAAGACAAACCTCTTTTTGGGACTAGCATCTTAAGATCTTGTATCATTTTCTGTTTGCTTTTTAGCTTTGGTCCCCACTGAGATTCAGTTTCCCTTCTGACTTGGTTCTTCTCATTTTTTCTGGCACCCTGTCAAGCCCTGAATCCCAGAATGGGTCCCAACCCTGATGCCAGGAGAAACAGCTCCTTTGTACAATGTCCTCTTTGCTTGCCATCCCCTCCTCCCCATTCTCTGTATGTATTTTGTAACTGATACTTCAGGAGGAGGCCAGCTACTGGAAGCAATTTCCTTGGAGGTCTCGCCATGGTTTGCTCTTTTACCTCCTCAAAGCCTTGTTCAGACATCACCATTCCAGACTACCCTACTTAAAACTGCACACCACCTCAACCTGCATCCACCCCTCCTTTCCTGATGCCGTTTATGACTGTTGGAGAGCCAGTATGTTTCACTCACTCATTTTCAACCTCCACCCATAGAATCTACACGGCACAGAGGCAGGGTTTTATTGGTTTTGTTCATGTAGAGTGGTGCTCGATAAATATTTGTTGGATGAATAAACGAACGCCTGTCACACCACCTGCTTGCTCTCAAATCCCCTTGCCTAGTACGATAGTGCCCAGCCAGCCCAGGGGTACAGCAATTCAGCCCCTCATCAGATCTGAGCTGGAACCAAGGTCATTTGTAAGCTTCTTTACTTCCCTTGTGCTAATTTTCACAAAGCAAAACATCAAGAAGCTTCACTTCCCACTGCCAGAGAAGCTGCAAAGTGGATGGAGGGTACTGTATGTTTGCAAATGGAAGGCGGACTGATAATTTGAGGTGGGGGTAGGGCGTGGGAGGGGCGCCGGAAGAAGAGGGCGGAAACAACTTTCCTTCATTTACTTTACCTTCTTTGGTGGAGGGCCTTCGAGGTGTAGAAGTAGGCGTGGCCCTTGGTGGCCAATAGAAGGAGGAATTAGAGAACATCAGCAGGGAGGAGGAGTTTCAGAAACCCCACCCAGTTTGGGTTGCCTGTGAGAAAAGCGAATGTCTGTGTGGTCCCTGTGTGAGTGTGTACCCAGGTGTGTGAAGACTGACTAGACTGAGGCTCAGGGGCCCCAGGTGGGAGAGATGAATCTGCCTGGGGGCGGGGGGAGGGTAATGGGTGGGTAGAGGTGTAGGTAGGTCCTGTGTGCTTAGGCATCTGCGTGTTTGTCCACCAGGGAGAAAAATGGGCGTCATTCCTGCCTCTATTGCCCTTTGAGAACTTGGCTAAGGGCCCAAGGAACAGTGGAACAGGGAGAAGGCTGGGTAATAGGACTCTAGGGAAGGAAACATTAAAGGGCTTGGGATTAAATTTGTTGAAGAAAGGCTAAAAGCATGAATTAGTAACTGTCTTTTTGCAAAGAAGTAGGTTATAGTCCCAGTGGCCTGGGAGAAGGATTACAGAAAAATGCCTTAAAGTTGCATCTAGAGAAATTTAGGTTAGACCAGGAAAAATGATACTCTTGCCTCTAAAGGTTAATAGCCTCTGGAATCTCTCAAGGGTCAGAAGGAATGTCTTCAACAAATAGGACAAATCACATTTCCTAGTGGAGGAAAACACGCAGTTCTGCCTGGAAATGCTCAGATGCATGCCCCCTTTCCATGTGTGTGTGTTTCCAGCACTTACTGCATTTATTGAAGTCCTGTTTCAGATCTTACCAGATAAATTACTGATACATGTCCACTTTGCTCAAAGACCATGTGATCTGGAAGGTAAATAACATATGGGTGTGAGCTTGTGATGATTCTTGAAGCCAGTGACACACGCCTTTGTGGAATGCATGCAGTGCTCACTGTATGTGAGAACTCTCATAGGGTCAACTCCTTAACACCCCAGAGAATTCCTGAATGCCATGGGGAATCAGAGATCACCCATATCAGGAATTATCTGCCCAAAGATATATGGGAGCCTGTTAGGGAGATTTTTGAAATAATGAGCAGTTACTTGCTTTCTAATCAGAGGTCAAGTGTCTGTAGGCAGAAAAGGGTTAGTCTTTTCTTCTTTGGGATGGGCATGGTCAAATCGGCACAAGGGTGAGAATCAGGTAGTGGCAGGGGCAGACAAGTCAATGTCATTAGGACTTGAAGTGGGCATGGAAAGGTAATAGAAACAGTCCATCAACCACCAAGGCTGTCATTAGACTTTACTCCTCTTAGGGTAGACTGACTTTTTAGTTGGTTGTCTAGTAGGGAAATATGGCTTGGTGAGTGAAGTATGACGATAGTGATGGTGACGATATATCATTTTTGCTACACACTCTGCTAGGAACTCTTATGTTTTGGATTTATTCTTTTATTATTTCAAATAATAATCCTTGAATATCTTTTCAAGGTTGTAGCATCTGTTGTGTTCTGGGGCGGGAGCTCTGCAATTAACAAGACAAGCAATCTCCTATCTCCTGAAAAGGGTAAAAAAAAATGTAAGGAGTCAATTATAAAACAACATGTTTATGACATTATAAGAGTGTCTAGGTCTTAGAGGATCTTCAAGATGGGTGGCATGACCCATCATCACCATCATGATCATTATCCTGCTTCTCCCACACTCTAAGTCTTATTTCCCTGCTAGAAAATCAGCTTAAAAATTGAATTCTACCCACCATATACCTTCTGTGAATTATGGAAGATAGTGACATCTGAAGACTCAAGGATGATTGGGAGGGTATAGGGAGGCCATGAATGGCAAGACTTCTTAGGTAAAATGTGCCCTTGCAAAGAAGAGGCTATGCCGAACTGGACTATAGATCTTTGAATTTAGAGATGATGCTAAGAAATGTGATTGAGAAGGACTGAGAAGTGAGGATCAGAACATCAGAGCGGTGATTCTTTTCTGGGAGACAGGGTCTTACGTGGCTAGCCTTGAACTTATGGCATGTGGTATTCAGACATTTGTCACAGATCTCATGACTGAATGATGCTGAGCTATACAACAGAGTTGTAAACTGTGTTTTGTTCAGAGAGTTCTATGAGGCTGCAAGGCAAAGAATGGTTTAAAACAGGGAAAAGATTATTGCAAGGGTTCAGCCTGAAGCAACAGTGGCCTGGGTTAAGGGCAGGACAGTGAGGACTGGAAAAAGATAATGAAGTTCAAAATTGTGACTCTTAATGGCAGTAGAACATAAGGAGAGAAGGAGGAGTTGAGAAAGACTTTTAGCTTCAGTAACTCATGCGCTAGCTGTTGCTGGGATGAGAAATCCACAAAGAAAGGATACCACACAAAATATGAATCCTTACCATTTTACAGTGGAGGACAGTTAAGCTTAAAAAGTAACAGTAACTAGCCCAAATAGACTGACTGAAATCTAAACTCTAGATAGCAGAAGCTCAAGCTACTGATCACCCTATTGTGGGGTTCCCCTGTGAAATGACTGACCCTGAATACGGGTTCAGCCCTGCAGCTGACTTGAGCTGCGGTTTTCCTGTGAGTGTAGTGGGGCCACAGTGGAGGAAGGGAGAGGTCTGGTTTGGCAGGCGGCACAGGAAGTTCAGCCCTGCGGCAGCCACCTCTCCAGTTAAATGGAGATCTGGCTGCTTTAGAGGAATGAGTGCCTGAGGCGCAGCCCCTGGATCTAGCTTCTTCAGCTTTCCTGCTCAGGGCAGCACGACCTTCTCAGACCTTCCTCAGAGAGCCCCACTTTCACTTCAGCAACAGAAACTACTGTGGCCACCGAGACAATACCCAAAAGGCGTGTTTTCAAGACACTTGGATATTTATTGATCCCAGAGAGGTTTCTTACCTCCTGGTAAGGCTTTCATATTTTCATATCCTTTGGAGAGAACAGAAAAACCAAAGCTTAGGGAATGTCACCCTGGAGTCCTAGGGTTCCTGAGAGCAGAAAGCATACTTCACATAAACCAAAAAGTGTTGTAGCCAGCAGGAGCTCAGAGTGCAGGGTTTTGAACTGGTGCTGCATAAATGAGAATACAAGTTCCTAGAATCCTGTTAATCAGTTGATGTTGAAAGTCAAGCACCCCTGGAGCTGGGGCTGGCTCCCAGGATGGTGGATTCTCCTAACCTGACCACCAGGAGCTCCAACTTGCTAAGCGAATCCCATTCTCTAAGTGATATCCTGGCACTCCAGCATGGGACTCAATGGGACTGCCAGCGAGAAGGGCTTGTTCCAGCAGGACTTGTTAGGGCTATAGACACAAAACCTGGGTGGAGATTAAGTTGCATCTCAAATGGACTCTCTTCATTTTTAGGCAGTATGTCCTACAAGGCTGGAAAAAGTTCCTCTAACAAGAAAACTGAGGTTTTGGAAGAGTACTGTCTCTCCCCCTCAACCCTAGCTCTGTTTGGTGACTGTGGTGGAGTTGCCAGGGGAACCAGCCTGTGCAACTTCCTGGCTTTGGCGGTTTTTTGTTTTTCCCCCCTCATTGGCCTTATCTCAGCATCCGCCACAGGGTCCAGGGCTGTGTGCTGGTCACGTAGGAGGGAAGCTGGTGCCAGGCATGTCCAGGACACCAAGGGAACATTAGCTTAAGTACTGGATGGGTGGTAGGGTGGTGGTGTGAAGTTCAAGAAGTCTGGGAAGTACCAGCCAAATGGCAATGTGGAGGAGGGTGGTGGTGACTAGCAAGGGTCTCTCTCTGTTCTAAGTCTGATGTATTAACTTTTCTTTCACCATTCCCTCTGGGGTATGCTCCTCTCTCCATTCTCTCCTCTCTAGACCTACAGTCTCCAGCCCAACCCTGACATCTCTGCCTCCACAGTCCTATGCACTTCTGTTCTTTCTGGTTGGTTCTAGTTTGCTTGCTGTGCTTCAGGCTCCCCTCTCTCTTTGGTGGCTGGGTCTCTTGGGCAGTTGTTAAGAACTGGGGAAGAGAAAGGGAGTTTTGAAGACAGATGGAACGCAGTTAGCAGTTTCAGAAAAGTAATTCGTGCATTTCAGCATTTATTTATGTCTTGAGCCTTACTTTGATTTCAAAAGAATTTAGGGTGGTTTGGAGTATTTAAGTGTTCCCGGAAAGGGGATGGTGACGCAGCTCTCAAGCCTCATGCAGCTTAGTAGAGAGGGTAAGATCCATTCCTCAGTCCTGATATTTGTACTACCCTAAAGACAAGACCCCTCCACCCCCGCCCCCGCTAATGGCTGGGGGAAGAAAATCACGAAAACTGACTTTTCAGCATGGTTTTATCTTCATACCTCCCCTCCCCCCTGGGGTGGGGGCTATTATCGTTTCCCAGGAGGAAATCAGGCCCAGGCCAGGGTCAAGCCTTGGGAGACTCAAATCATAGCTGTCCTTTTCCATTCTGCTCCCCCAGGGAACACAGCATGGGAGAGCCTCCTCCAGGCCCTCCAAGATGGGAGTTTGGCTAGAAACCAGACTTAGAAGAAACAGTTTTACTGAGGATCAAATGGATGTCCCTAAAATGGAAGCAAAGCTGATGGGGCAGGTTCAAGGGATGGAGATGATTTCTGACCTCAAAAACTCTCAGGTCTGAGTATAGGACTCACAAAAGCCGTGCTGGAGAGTCATATGCAGGGAACACAACCCCCTCTACAGGAATGTAGAGGTCTATCTCATCCTCTGTCCATGCCGAGGTATCTCATCCTATTTCCTTCCTGACCTAGCTTCAGAGTGTGTCGCCCTAGTGCTGGGAGGCCAGGTTCCTCCATGCATTTCAGAGGGGCCAGAGGAAGGAAAGGACAAGAAGTAGAGAATCAGTCTCCCTTTCCATTGCTGTTAGACAGGAGATATGCTTAAGTGAGAAGCCAGGCTTTATTTTAATAGCTCTGCTGGACTGTGTCTTCCAGGCTCCTCCAGCTAAATATGCTTATTTATCATAGAGTCAAACTTCCTATTTCTCCTGCCTCAGCCAGTGTAGGGACCATCTCAAGGGCCAGCAGGGTCACTGACCAGACACCCTTCAAGGCTCCAAGGGATGAGAAGGATGCTCCAGTGCCAAGTCCAAACCAGAACTGACAGGCTGTGCTCCAGCCCCTTGCCATCCCCCCCACTCCCCTGCCTTCCTGGATCTGACCTCTGGCTGGTAACCTAGGCTTTTATTCTGGGCCTTCCCTGGGAGTGGTGCCATGGAGGGTTAGGCGGTCTGAGGAGGGTTAAGGGTGAGCGGAGGCGCTGTAGCTATCCTTCCTCCTCTTCCAGTTGATCAGACTCCTAACCCTTCTCATGCCCTTACCTCTGGGCTTGTGGGACAGTGGGGGAATGATGAAAATGGGAGAGGGAAAGGTAGAAGAGAAAGATCTCCAAAGGTGTGTAAATAGAAATAGCTGGAAGAAGCCAGGAAATGGGTGGGCAGGGTTGGTGGAGGGAGGCAGCTACTTGAAGCCTTACTACATAAAGGTAGGATACTGTTGTGCTTTTGAGCCAAGGTTTACTGAGAAAGAAAAGAAGAAAAAGAGGAGTACTTGGTTTTGTGAGATCTGAAGCTTGTGTAGTTTTGGAAGCTCCAACTGAGATACAGAATTATTAACCCAAAAATAAATACAAAAACAAACACTTGAGATAATAAAAAACAAAGCTGGAATAATTATAAGCATTAAACATTCTGGAAAATGTCACAAAAATATCCACCCCAAGAGGAGTAATATGCCTTGCGAATGCCTTTGAGGCCCACTCTTCACTCTCTTTCTATGATGATGGTTTTATTACCCGAGTAAGGCAACCCAGTCTTTCCTGGGATGTGGATTGATCCACATTTTTATTATTATTGATAGACTAGAATGTTTCACTCCACAGTATGTTGTAGACAAAATCATGTCAGTTTTTATTGCTGTCAAATTTGGAGAAATTTGTAGTAAATTTCTTTCTATAGGAGTTGTAGGATTCAGAACAGTGCTCAGTAATTAATCTTAAGTGTTCTTTGAATTGATGACACTCATTAATCAGATTGTCCCTGGTCTTCCTTTCACTGTGCTAATATGGGTTCCATTCATTCTTTGTCAATGTCAATGATGTATATTAAATCAACAAGGAATTTAACAGCCTCCCAGTGTTTGTGTCATTTCCTTCTTGTTAAGTGGATTACCATACCCTAAATCTGGTCTTTCTATTCCTTCAAGTTTCATCTGTTCCTCTTTTGGAATTACCTTTTTGTGTGTATGGCATACTTTGAAAATTGTTTTAATTTGCTTCTCGATTTTAAAATAATTCCTACTGATTTCATGGCTTGTTTTATTCTATGTTTCATGAGCTGTCCATTTTTAAGTTAATTTATTCTTTTAATACATACACTTAAAGGTGTACATATTGTCCATGTACATCCAAATCAAAAGTCTTTAAAATTGGCTTGCATGATTGACGTCTCAAAAAGTAGGCCACTGGGGATTTAGGTAAGTGGTAGAGCACTTTTCTGGGATGCCCGAGGCCCTGAGTTCCATTCTCAGTTTAAGGAGATCGCTCAGGGAGTAAAAGAACTTGCTGCAAAAGCTTGACAGACTTGAGCTTGGCCCACACTGGTATTCATGTCACTCATATATGGAGATTGAAGGCAGAGACAGGAGGATCAGGTCACCCCCAATCCTGCACCTCTGCCTCCCCCATGTGTGCACACACACATATAAGTAGACAAAAAGTATCAGTCTAAAATGGAATATCCTCATCAACCCTTTCCCCTTAGGGCGCAGGGAACTATGCAGACGAGGAGGCTAAAGGACAGCAAGAGCCAGAGGTGATGGATGACACCACAGAACAATGTCTTTCAGACACAACAGAACTGACGCACACATATGAACTCACACCAAGGAAACTGTATCTTCCAGTCACAACAGGACTGATGCACATACAAAGCCACAAAAGATGTGGAGTCAACGTAGGGCCTGCACAGGTCAAAGCCAAGTCGGGGAAGCAGACATGAGCTCCCATCCCTAACCAAGAAGCTATCTCCAGTTGACAATCTCTCATAAAGGAACAGTTTCCCCAGTGGAGTCTTACTGCGGACACAGGCCACTTATAAGGCCAGGCCCATGCCCGGCAGCAGATAGCCAACCCAAAATGAACTCAATGGCATTTTTTTTTTTTTGTTTCATATTGTTTTGTTTGGGCATTTTACCTCCTTACTGGTCTGTTGCTTGTATATGATGGATTCTGATTTTTGTGTTTTGTTTTTTGTTGTTGTTGTTTTGAGACAGGGTTTCTCTGTGTAACAATCCTGCCTGTTCTGAAACTTGCTTTATAGACCAGGATTGCCTTAAACTCACAGAGAGTTGCTTTCACCTACCTCTGCTTCCTGATTGCTGCTATTAAAGGCCCGTGTCACTATCGACAGACTGATTTTGTGTTATTTTTACTTTTATTTATTTTGGTGTGTTTGTGTGTCTGCATGTGCATGTGTTTCTCATACATTTCCTTTCCTTCTTCTTTATTTATTTTTCTAAAACAGAATGAAAGAAGGTGTTGAGTTGGAAGGATGGGTGAGGAAATGGGGAGCACCTAGGAGATGAGAAACAGGAAACTGTGATCAGAATATATTGTATAAGTTTTTTGATAAAAGTTCCAAATAAAAACATAATAAATTAAAATGGTGTTTAAAGCAGCACGTTCAGTGTTTCAGCATTGTCAACAAACCTTATTTTACTTTTCAAATCTTTGAAAATATGTTGCAGGGTATGGAGAGTTGGATAGTCAGGAGCACTGACTGCTCTTCCTGAGGACTTGGGTTTGAGTTCCAGCATCCACAGGGCAGATCATAACTTGCTGTAACTCTACTTCCAGGGGATCTAATGCCATCTTCTGGTCCCCAGAGGTACTGCAGGCATGTTACGCATAAATAATTAAATCATTATACTCATGCACATAAAAATAATAAATAAGAAAAGTGTTCAAAAAATTTAATAAGACAGTATGTCACAGAGCCCTTAAAATGTACTTGTTATGCTGTACAGTGTTGTAGGCAGAATGAAGCATATCCTTCCAACATTTTGTTCTAATGCTCACCTCTTCATCTCCGGAACTTATGAATACCTACTTTACATAGCATAAGAGATTTTGCAGAAATGATTAAGTTGTGAAGCCTGAGATGGGGGTAATCTTCACTGCTCTGATGGGAATAGCTGGGTGGGTATAGTCCTGAGAAATCAGAAAACCTTTCTCAGCAGAGGGAGGTGTGACTCTTGCAGAATTGCCAGACAGTCAATGGTGCTGTCTTTGTGGACAGTAAAAGGGAACATGAGCCAAGGGAAAGGGGCAGCCTTAGAAACAGCAGGACCTCTAGGAAGAACACATCCCTGCTGATACTTTGATTTTAGCCCAGTGAAACCTACATCAAATTTACACTGTAATGATTTCATGTTTATTTAAGGTACTAAATTCACTGTGATTTATTATAACTGCAGTGGAAAACTAATACACAGGACTTGGATAGTTTTAAAATAAAAAGACTGCCTCATTGTGCTTGGGAAAATTCAAATGACATGTATCTTTCAGATTCTATAAAGAAATGCAAAGAGAAAACATCAGCAAAGGAGAAATGCAAAGTAGCCAATCAGTTTGGGTGTCCTGGGGGCAGCTTTTTTCTGATCATACATGTGATGTCATATAACATTGTTGTGTCTCTTTCTGGATACAAGAACTTCAGCTTTTACTAAACAATAACATAAATGGGATTTCCACTAAACACTGTATGTGTATGCATGGTGTGTGTGCATGTGTGTATGTGTGCTTACATAGGTGTTCAGATACATTGCATGAGGGTGTATGCGTGGGAAAACTGGAAGCTGGTGCTAGATATCCTCTTCAACTGCTTTTTCCTTATGTATTGATGCCAGGTCTCTCATTTAAACCCAGAGCTTGCTGATTCTGCTAATCTAGAAAGCTAGATTGCTCTGGGATGCCACCTCTGCCTCCTGGAATTAGGGGCTGTCATATCTGCTATTCCCATCAGGCATTTCTGTGGTTTTCAGGATCTGAACTCTGATCTTCAGGCTTTGTGACACACATTTTGTTTAATGATCCAGCTTCCCATGCCCTCTTATAGTGCTGATGGTTGGAGAAATATTTTTTCCACAGACTGGCTTCTGACTTTGTTCATTCCTAACCTTGTTTCCCCTCTATTTTTGGATCCTTTAGGTACCAGGCACCACACTGCAGCCATATAGAGATTATGGCCGATAAGTTGCCTCCTGGAGGGAGGATCGTTCCAGGAAGCTTTTCTATTCTAGAAGAGTCTTAGCTGCACATACCAGTGATAGAAACCACACCAACATGTGTCACTAAATCCAGAATAAATGTTTCTGTAAATCAATTTATGTAGCACAAATACATGACTAAGCAGACATGTTGCTCAGTGCTTTGCTATGAGCCTTAGAGTGCCTCATGCAAGCAGCAGGCCTGGATCAAGGTTGTTAACTGTGAGCTCTATTCAGGCAGAACACTGAGGAGTGATTTCCTTATGGTCCACTCTGTCACCCATTTCTCTCTGCTGTTACACGTGTCCTTTAGCATGCAGAATGAATTGTGAGAAGAACACATGCCTATTTTGCAGTTACCGCTCTTGGCCTTTTTTGTCTTTGTTTACGGGACTACTCATCCCAGAGAGGTATGGTTAATAATCGGATTCCAAAGGAGATAAGAGTGGAGAAATCCAGAGAATGAATTCTGCAGCTTTCTGGATTAAGCAGCAGTGGTGGAAGCAGCCAGTCAGTGGTGGTGGCGGCCAGTCAGTGGTGGTGGCGGCCAGTCAGTGGTGGTAGCGGCCAGTCAGTGGTGGTGGCGGCCAGTCAGTGGTGGTGGCGGCCAGTCAGTGGTGGTGGCGGCCAGTCAGTGGGGGTAGCGGCCAGTCAGTGGGGGTAGCGGCCAGTCAGTGGGGGTAGCGGCCAGTCAGTGGGGGTAGCGGCCAGTCAGTGGGGGTAGCGGCCAGTCAGTGGGGGTAGCAGCCAGTCAGTGGTGGTGGGCAGATGACCCTGTCTTCATTCCTCCACTACCGCAGGGCTTGTCAACAGCTTTTGATGCTTAGGTTGGAATAAGAGTCAGAGTTAGGAGGGAGATTTTGGGGGTCTGAAAAGACCAAGAGCTCTAAGAAAGAAGAGGAGAAGGAGGAGGAGGAGGAGAAGAAGGAGGAGGAAAGAAATCGCATCTGGTTGGTGGGAGATTTTGTGAGGTGTGGGGCATACAGGATCCCAGATCTGCTCAGTTCTGTCCAGCAGTGGGCAAGGCAAAATTGAGTGAATCTTAAAAGCTCCTGAAAACATTCGCAGTAGGTGAAAGTTAGGTTCCTTAAGCTGGAGCCATGGATTTTGACATCAGGTAGGTAGGACTTACATTTTTACTTTATTTACTTACTTATTGAGATGGAGCTTGCTATGCTGAACAGGCTGGTTTTGAACCCTGTATTTTCAATAAGCTCCCTCAGCTCTCAGAGCTGCAGCTTGTGAGACTATACACACGTCTTCAGGGCTAGTGCGTTCTTTGGTCTAGTCAGACTCCCTCCTACTGTGAAATGTGTTTGGTTTAATTCTGCTTGCTTCTCTGAAGCCTGAACTCTCATCAGGATTGGTTTGGCTCCTCCTGGAAACCCGTAGCAGTAACCATGGTAACCCAGGTTGGGTGGAAGGGTCTGTGAGGGAAAACCACAGTCCTGGGCATGGCTCTTGGGGTCCTAGATAGCTGAGCCCTCCTGGGCTCATGGAAAGTGGGCCCTTTAAAGTTTGAGCCTGCCTTAAACTGAGTCAAAGCCAAAGTGATAGTCAGGGGCGCATCCAAGGGGCTAAACCTTCAAAAACCTTGTTCCTGCTCCACTGTAGGGCGGGAAAAGCTTGAGGGAAGGGTTTCTGCTTCTAAACTACCTTGTGACTGCCCCAGGAATTGGGAGGGGCGGGGCTAAAACGTTGACTGCGGGTTCTTGGTTGCTACGGTAACGCGTCATCTCCCGCGGAGCCAGTGGAAGCGCCTGCAGCTGAAGTGGTGGCAGAGATGGTGAGGCTCTGGGTAGCTGTAGTTTCTAGTCCTGAAGTGGATTGGGGCTCTGAGAGGGAAAACTGAGTTTTCTCTCAGAGGCTGAGGGGTGGGGGGACAGGAAGTTCTGAGAGTGAGAACGGGACCACTGTGGAAACGGAGTAAGGGAAGCCCAGAGGCGGAATCAAAAACTTAGTACGGGTTGACAACCTCGGTTAGGGTTGTTCAGGGGTGTGCTGCACCTTTCCCCGTCCCGTTGGGCTGGGTCCTCTTGGGTTGTGGGATGAGATTTGGAGAAAAGCACGGGAAAGAAGGCTAGATGATGGGACCTACGACTCACTATGTGGTTAACCAGAAGGGTGATCATGGGAAAGGCACCTAATGTTCCTGAAGAGCCTCTGTTCTCACTTGTGTGGGAATGATTTAGGATCACTCAGTGGACACGCCATAAGCATTTGTGAATGAATGAATGAATGAATGAATGGGTGAATACATGAACGAATGAATGAACGAATGAATGAAAGAGGAGGATCTCAGGTTTGCAAAGTCCTGGGGAATGATTGGGATAAGTCGAACTGTTCTGAGATTCCTTGAGCTGGGGTGGACTGATAAGACCAGGAAGACCTGGTAGGAGCCAATATAAACCTGGACCTGAGTGTGTTGGTTCTGAGGGATTAGGGGAGGCTGCAGACAGGTGTTGGAACATACTGGAACTTGCTTAGAGTGTCTGGCAATCTGGGTGACTAACGGGGCAATTGGGTTGTGTTTGTGGACACACTTTAGGTTCAGAGGCTGCCTTGTATTTGTGGGATCTAGTGCATTTCAGAAGAAGTTGATTCATTATGGAAGAAGTAAGACTTCAAGTTCCCAACTTTTGGGGGACCTCTGAAGTGTAGTGATGGGGATCCCTTTCTGTTGCACATTTTGTCTTTTCTCAGGACCTCCCCCCTCCTCCCTCTCTCTCTCTCTCTCTCTCTCTCTCTCTCTCTCTCTCTGTGTGTGTGTGTGAGTGATGACCTGGCACCATACCTGGTATCTAAGGACAAGTGCTAGATGCCAGCTGGTCTCTCCTGTTTTAAAAGTATCCTTTTCCATGGCATTCATGAATCAGTAAGTTGCAACTGGACTAGCTAGACTTGTGGGCTGCATAGCTTCCAAGCCCAGAAATTCCCACCCAAAGACCACTCAAGACAAGGGTTTGGCTAAGTTACTCCATTCTTATAAAATTCTTTGGATAGGAATGGATATATAGACATGTTGGAAAGGCTGTGGGTTTGAGAAATCTCCAGCAGGCCAGGTGTGTGTGTGTGTGTGTCTATAGTGCTACTCACAAGCTTTTTTGAGAGCAAGGAGGAAAGAGAAGAGGTGGTGGTGGTGAGGATCGTAGACAGGCTATTAATCACTTCAAAAGAAAATAATTAGTAGCATCCTTTAGAAGGAGTGGCAGGAACCTTGGTACCAACTCTGTTGTCATGTTTAGTGATATGCCACAGATGAGCAATCTGGTCCATTTACAGAAAGAGGACAAACAGGTGGATCACTTAGAGTGAAATGCCAGGGGTCTGATGTGCAGGAATCACTTCTTTCTTAGTAGCCAAGGCTATGGAAAAGGAAGTACACCAGGCCAAGACTCTGAAGTCTGACTTTGACAGCCTGTGTTGATTCTGTGTGTAAGAGGAACCAGTAGGAAGGCCATCTAAGAATGAACATGCCTTTGTCTTTGTTCAACTGACAGGTGTTGGACTTACGTCAGGGAAACTCCACACCGACCTGTTCCAGTTCCTGCTAGCATTGTCTTGTTGAATTTAAGCCAAATACCCTAGATCCTGACATCATATAAACAAAATTAAGTTTGTTTTTAGGAGCTGTACTCTCTTGCCTTCAGAGTCAGGTACCAGCCCTGTAGTTATACTTTTTTTTTTTTTAACTAGAAAGAGTTGCTTATTATTATATTATTTTTCTTGGTCATAAAATAGTTATCTATTCATTGCAGAAAATTACTCAATATAAAAAAACAGCTTCAAGTGGTAATACTCACCTGAAATGCAAGGGGGTGTGGGGTAGAATTGCAGATGTGGGTTGCTGTTTATGTGAGCCAGAGAGCCAAGTTCAGGTCCTCACACTTTTGTGCAACAAGCATTTTGCAACTAAGGCAGCCCTTTCTCCCAATGTTTCTATGTCTCTTAAAATATGTTTTTCTTCAATGATATTTCTGACAGTTTTATAATGAGGTTTGATCATTACATTTCCTCATTTCCCTCACATTCTCCTCCCTCTCCTATTGAAAAAGACACATTTTCTTAAAAACTTTGTATATTAAGGAGGTCTCCCCATTTCATCTCTATCCATTTGACTTTATGTGTCTGCCTCAGTGTCTTTGTTAGAGTGATTCTCATGCTCCTGGGATGAGATGGTATATAAAGAGAAGGGTCAGCTGGCCATTAATAAGCATATTAATTCAAGTTTTCCACGTTAATCTGCCCTGATAACCTTCATCCTCTTCATCCACCCTGCCTCCTCAGCTCTTGGTAGCCAGGGAAAGATGCTTTTCCTTCCAACCTTGTCTCCTTCCAAGCAGGGGCAGGCAGCTTCTGGCTAGCTGCTGCTCAGCACACTGGGGATATTTATTTGGTCATGCAAGAAATAAAACCAGCCCTTTACCTCCTAAGAGGACCACTTGGCTACTGCCTCTGATCCGGAGAGATCCAACTTTCCATTTCTGCTTGGTTCTTCATTTATTTATTTATTTTTTTCTTCCTAGTGTGTTTACACAGTGACCTCCCTAGTTCTTCTTGTTACTCTTGGCAAAAATGATTATTCTAGCTCTGGGGTAAAGCTTGTGGCTTCAAAGTCAGCAGTTCTCAAATGAGATTTTCTTAGATACTCATCGCTAGTGCTCATAGCTTCCCTGCTATGTGGCTACTTTTCTGTGGTCATTTGCTTTTCTTCCTCTGTTCTGACTTCTAGGTTCAGGCAGTGGATTATTTGCTGCAGTGACTTCCCCTGACCTGGCTACCAAGGACACAGGAAAGAAGAGAGTCTCCACCTTGAGGGACCTATAGTCTGAGGCACAATGCCGTACACACAAGGAGCCCTAGAAAAGAAACAGGAAAACAGATGCAAAAACAATAATAATACTTTCCATCTGTACTCTGAAGCCCTTTCATATACATTATTATCCACAGTGCAGACCGCTTATGTGATCTGGAAAATGTGGAACTGTGAACTGACTTGGAGTCAGACATGCATTTCCCAGAGACATTCATCTCAGTCCGATCTAGACTCCTTTTGAGGCTACTTTGTTTAATTTCATTCCTTGTTTTGTATCACATGTAAGTTGGGTTCCTACTATGTGCCAGGCCCTGAGCTTTTTCCTCAATCACATAGAGAACTCAAGCTCTGCCCTTCATTATCCAACCATGTTCTATCCACTGAACTTTCTGTTCATTTCCTCTCATTCTGTTTTCAATGGAAAGGGGAATGGTTGCTCACCCTTGTCATATAACAACATGCCCAAAGATGCATTTAGGCATCATTGGGGTTGCCATATTTATCTTTTAATAAATTCAGACTTGCTGGGCGGTGATGGCACATGCCTCTAATCCCAGTACTTTGGAGGCAGAGGCAGTTGGATTTCTGTGAGTTCAAGGCCAGCCTGGTCTACATCGTGAGAGCCAGAATGGGCTCCAAAGCTACACAGAGAAACCTTGTCTTGAAAAACAAAAAATAAATAACAAATACAGGCTTGTCTGCTCTACTCTCTTAGAGCTGGCTGAAGATGTAAAGGAGGCTCCCTCTGTAAGCCTAGGCTGGCTGTGCCAGGCATCGAGGGGAAGGCAAACTCAGCAGGTCTCATGGTTTGGTAGAGAGCCAGCTGAGGACTCATTGCCCAGTTTAGTGTATAAGCCTGACACAGGTGTTTCAGGAGTTGGGAGGGGGGTCTTGTTGGTAATGGCAGATCATTGAGAGCCTCTAAAACACTGTCCAGTGTTTAGTGACCTGGAATGCAAGGTCCACATCTTTGTATTTAATCCATTCCCCAGTGGCTGCTGATGCCCAGACTTGGAGGGATCCAGTGTGTCTAGACCATTTCCCCAAGATATCTTAGCTTACAGAGCCTTGTCAGGCGGGTGTGGGCTCCTCCAGAGCAATGTATGAATCAGCTTTAGATTAAGGCTGCCATTATCCAAAAGCCCTTGCAGAAATGACTTCCTGGATGTAGATATCTACTCCCAGGGCCAAGTTGAAGCTGAACTGACCGCTGGGACCGGAGGTTGTGATTAGCTGGGTTCTTGGTTGCAAGCAGCAGAACCAGAACTCTCATTTAAGTAGGATGGAATACCCTGAGAGGTTTAGAAAAAGCCCACTGAATTTTGCGTCAGCAGGAATACTCGGCTTGTAAAATAGGAACAGAGGGTGCCTCCTCAGCTGTAACCAAGGCCAGAATCCAGACTGAGCACTGATCTGGCACATGCTCCCCAGCACTGCTGGCTTTGCATGCTGGTGGTTTTCTTATCAGTGTTGCCCCAGATGCTGAGGGTGGCTGCTCTCGCCATTCGTGTCAGAAAGGCTTTCCTTGTTCTGTGTCTTACATCATTGGTTCCCCAGTTGCTGTCAGGTCGAGGGTATCTTATTGGCTCAGCATAGATCCTTTTAGGCTAGGAAGACAAATACATGATGTTTTCAGCTTTTGTTGTTGTTGAGAGAGAGAGAGAGAGTATTGTCTCTCTCAGTCATTGTATGAGTGTGTGTGTGTGTGTGTGTGTGTGTGTGTGTGTGTGTGTTACCAAACATAGGAAGCTATCAGCACATCGAATGGTATAGTGTGTATTACACTTTGGTTAATTTTGTCTGATTGTAGTGGGTAATCACTGTTCATCTACTACCTAACATTTGTCAGCCGTCACATGCTGAGCTGTGGCCCAAATGAGTTTCTATCTCTTTAATTCCTTTTGTGGTATGTCCTAGTGAAGCGGGCTCTAGGGTTGGGCTGAGAAGGTCTGTGGTGAAGAGGACACTGTATTTCTAGGCACTGCTGCCTTTCAAGGCCATTCCTGTGGGAAACCACAATGGGGCAGGCAGTGGAGTTCAGCGTTACTCTATTCTTCTTGTAATCCTTTTCTCCATTCATTCATCTGTGCGTGTGACTGATATGGCTTTATTAGCTCCCAAGACTACAGAGATGCTCTTGTATTAATGCCTTGTCATAAGAATTCCCCCTTCCCCATGGGGATGATGTACCCTTACATTTCAGAGCCTACACAGACACTTTTTGCAAGAGGTTTTCCCCACACAATCACCTTTCTAGCTCTCGGCATAAGATAGAGAAATATTTGCTGCTTGTGGTCTGAATGTCACTGGGTACTGATGTCCCAACACTCTCTGTCTCTTCCTGCAGCCACTAAGCACAGGGGATGGCTCAAGTTCGGCCTCCACTGCTTCCAACAGGTCACGGAATAGGACTCGCTATCGGACCAAAGCCATGAACTCTGAGGTCGATGAGAGCCTTTTTGGAGGTGTCAAGGTAACAAATCACCAGTAGACGCCCTCCCTTCCCCCACAGGTAGCTGACCCTAGACAGCAGAGGATGAAGCTCATACTAATCACACCGAGATAGCAAAAGAAAAAGGGGAAGTTCTGAGACCCGAGCTGTACAGCTCGGACATCTGGTGTGTTCTAAAACAGAGGTACCCGGTTCCTCACCCCTGAAAATTCCCATTTCTTCACAGTGTCAAAATAGAAAACAACATAAAAAGCCTCCTTTTTTTTGACTTTCAGGTGTTCAACTGAAACAATTGCTTAGCCTGGGGGACAAGCAAGATTGGCCCAGACTAAGACAATGTCACTTCCTGGAATGCAGAAAAGGAGAGACAGAGAGTTTGGAATGATTCTGGTGCTGTGTGGCAGATGAGATGGAGGAGTAAAGAGTGAGGCTTGGAGGGACAGGCAGGGAGAAAGGTGGAGATGAGAAAGACATGACACTCTTGGAAGCGTGAGAGCTGAGCTGGGCTCTGTTCCTGCTCATCATTGCTCTCACTGTATGTGGAAGAGGGTCCTTTGCAAAATGTCCTACTCTGCATTGTTTTCTCCACTGGTAGAGGCAAGAATCAAAAGAATGCAATTTTGTAATTATTACACTTAGAGACTCTTTTTTGAGGAGAAGGGTCCTCATGGAAATTTCTAGTCAAAAAGGAGGTGGGAAATGGCCAAGTGATCCAGGATTGGTTGTGTTCTGTCTGGTCCAAGTTCTTTGGCTTTGTGGGCAGATGAGAGTACAGGAAGTTGGCGGTAGGGGGCAGAAGTGATCTGTGGCATAACTGAGCCATGCCCTTCTGGAAACAGAGATGAGCAGCAGGTGGCAGCAGTGCCCAGGGGACAGTGCAAAGTGAACCAGTCAAAGCCCCCTCCCCCACCAGGCAGGTGTCAGTTATGGCACCATTTTCTTGTTTAGAAATTCCCTGAAATGGATGATTGTATTTTCTCAGTAACTCTTTCACAGTTATAAAAATCTGAAAAGCATCACACATCTGATCAGTGTTCATTTTTGCTGAATCGTCAGTAACCTCCTTAATCACAGGAGTCTTGCTGTGTAGCCGAGGCTGGTTCCAAGCTAGCTGCCCTCCTGCCTCCACTCCCAGTTGCTGGGTGGCACACCACTCCCAGAGGTGTGTGCCACCATGCTTGGCCCAAGCACTGTAGATTTTAAAGCTGGGTTCCTATTAGGCCATTTAGCGATGCCTAACTCCCTCAATGTGGCTGTTATTTTTTTTAACATTAATCATTAGAAGAATTAAAAATTACTAATACTGAAGGGTAGATTAGTCTGTAACATGTACTGCTTCAAACTCACAGTGTAGTCCAAGAATTTCACAAGACTGGAAATGTTCATGAATTGATACCCTACATACCAACTTTTAAATTTTCATTCCTAATGGTTTTAACATAGGGATAGATATACACTGTCATCCCCTCTCCTCTTCACCCTTCGGCACAGTCTCTGGTATCCTCAGGAGGAATGCCTGCCTTAGAATAAAAGGCACTACAATGCCCTAGCCCCTCTTGGTGTTAGCAGTCTATACCAGAGCCAGCCCCACTAGCCCCCTCATGGCTGATGCCGTGGAAGCCCCAGGGGAGCAAACCTGGAGGTTAGAAAGGATCAGTGAGAATTGGAGAGACCGGCTTCTAAGTCTTCCTTTCTGATTTCACAGCCTCCGCCCCAGGGCAAGAGTGATAGCCCTATCGTGGTGCTCCGAGATAAACATGCTGTCAGGAAAACTCTCACTGCCCTGGGCTTGGACCACAAGCCAGAGACAATCCAGCTCATCACCCGAGACTTGGTCCGGGAGCTCATGTGAGGACCGCCCGTGTGCAGGGTGATGGAGAAACCAGGCCGAGTCCATCCAGGCCACCCAATCCCAGTGCTGTCCTATTCACCTCTCTCATCTCTTCTTCTTATTTTTGTGTTGTGCTTTGTTTGCTTGTGTAAACTTCAAAAAATATTTTTACTTATTTATTTTACAGACTGTGGGTTTCACTGTGACATTTTCTTATATCTATACTTGGTACTTATTTGTCCTTTCCCGGTTCCTTTCTTCCCTGTCTCTTCTAAACAGTCCTTTATTCTATCATGGCACACATACTCCAATATCCTCAGTAGTTCCCTTCTTTACATAAGTCCCTTCCTTCCTACAGCCTTCTCTTTATTCCCATGTTCTCTCTCTCTCTCTCTCTCTCTCCACACACACACACACATACACACACAAGTTCTACATATGAAAAAGAAAAAACCCAGTATGTTGCCATTTTGTTCCAGAGTTTTTCTTCTCCGTCCTTGCCTCTTTTCCCTTTTGTATTTACCATTGCACTCTCCTCCACTCCCAAGCCTCTCTGTCCTCCCTTTCTTAGGATGAGCTTTGGGCTCTAACAGGAACTGGTAGAGGGTCAAGGCTTTCAAGCCCTCAGTAGTGCACTTGGTGAAGGGAAGTGAACCAGATGAGTCACTTCCTTTGGCTACATCAAGAATCCAAAAGCAAAGGGAAACTGACCAGATGCCTAATTAGCACTCTGCTCCTTCTCAGACGCCACTGCTATCAGAGGAAACTCACAGGGGCTCTCAGGATTCCTCTGGGGTTAGCTCAGTGTTACTTCCTGACTGGAGCAGTGCCGCTGGCCTCCTGCTAAGGGTGCTCGCAGCTCAGCCAAGTGCCAGGAGCCTGTGCTGCTGCGTTTGGGGGTTTAGCACTTGGGTTCAGTGCTTCAGGCTCTCTAGCAGATGAGTGAGTGAATGATGTAAGTTCCCAGAATTTGAGGCCCTTGACTCATGGCTTAAGCTGAAGAGACACAGCTGGATTCCAGTGCAGTAGCTAGTCTTGACTGCAGCCTTTTTTTTTTTTTTTAAGCTGAGGCTGGTCAGCCTGGACATCTGACAGCCTGATGTGAGCAGTAGCCTAAGATGTGCTACTTCTTGGTGTGGTCTCTCTGTAGACACATTGTTAGTGTTTCAGGTTCACCGATGTAGATCCAGGTTGCTCTCGGTCACTTCATACCCTAGGTTGTTTGGGGCCACACCACTAAGTGCAGTATAGACCCTGACTAATATGTACATCTACTTCTTGGGTTTTATTAGATGAGATTTCACTTCCTGTCTCAGATCATCTACGTCTTATTGCCATGCCCCTGTTAAATTGCCTCGCCCAGAAACAGCTGCTCCCTCCCCCAGCCTTAATGTATGTTGTTTGTTTCTAATCATTATAATTAGCTATAGGTTTGTTGAATGCATTGGGTAGCTACAAGGAGAGTTCAAGAGACATTTCTCCAGCAGCTGTCGATCAGAGTTTTTAATTAATATTTAGGGTTCAAAGCTTCTATCTAGGCTGGATGAACAGAGGTATTTAGATTTCCCATCAGCATCCATTTCAACCTTGTCTAGCATACATACCCTTATACTTTTTATGCATCAGGAATAATCTGTTTTTAAAGTTCAATTCAACAAGTTTTATTTTGAATGCTAAGTACCACGTACTGGGTCAGAGATTAAGGTCACTGATGTAGTTAAGATAGAGTCTCTAACTGAAGAAGTCTGAAGCAGGTCTTGCACCATTGGTCCTAATACGGGCAGTTAAATGGAGTCAGAATGTGGTGGGGCTCAGAGGAAAACACTTGGGGACAGGGTAGACATACATAAACACAAGGAAGGGTCATGGACAGTCACACTGAGAATGTAGTACATGAGATAAGTCAGAGAGAGAAAGGTGTAAAATGTCTTTTAATCTGCAGCGTCACTTGCTTCTCACCTGAAAGCCTTCACCCTAGTGGTCCATGGAGTTGTAGACTCTTCTGCCTTAGCATAGTATGGGGAGGAGAAGAGAGTGTGGGAGCTTAGAGCCTAGTCTCCTCCCTAACCCTGGCCATTCCTGTCTCAGTGTTCCCACAGAGGACCCCTCTGGGGAATCCCTAATCATCAGCCCCGAGGAGTTTGAGCGAATCAAATGGGCATCCAAAGTTCTGACCAAAGAAGAATTAGAGGCCAGGGAGCAGGCTTTCAAGAAGGAGAAGGAAGACATCTTGGTAACTCACCTTCATAGCCTTGTCCTTGGTGGATGGGTTGGTAGGACAGAGAAGTGTAATGGAGAAGCCAGCTTTTCATACCAGAGGGGATAAACTCATGCTAAAATAAGGTGTGTGTGTGTGTGTATTTACTAGAGAAACACTGAACAGTGAAGACTGGAAGGAAATCCCTGAGTATGGGAGGGACATGTGGACCACTGAGAGAAAGAGAACAAGCTGGGCTATGAAAGCTCTCTGCTCTGATATAGCGATGGACTGAGGAGCAATCTTCCCATGTTACCTGTGGCAGACATGTTCACAGGGAACAACCCCCACCAATCCAGGCTGGTGTCCCTTAGGAAGCAGTGACCATCCGCAAGAAGATCATGAAGCAGAAGGAAATGGCCTGGAACAACAACAAGAAGCTGAGTGACCTGGAAGAGGTGGCCAAGGAGCGGGCCCAGAACCTTCTGCAGAGAGCTAACAAGCTTCGTATGGAGCAGGAGGAGGAGCTGAAGGACATAAGCAAGGTGGGTCTCATCACTGTCACTCCCTCTCTGCAGTGGACCAGGTGAGGGACTGCTGTGGATGGGGCTGGAGAGGGAGGAGGGGGAGGAGGAGGAAGATGATGATGATGAGGAGGGCAAAGGAGGAGGAAGATGAGAAGGAGGTGGAGGGGGAGGAGGAGGAGGAGGAGGAGGAGGAGGAGGAGAACTGACCTGTTTACTGGATGGCCAGAGCAAGTCACTTGCCCTCCCTGAGCCTCATTGAGTCCATGTGTAAAATAGCAATGACAATGACTATTTAGCAGAATTATTGACAGTATCAAATAAGCCAAGATATAAGGCAGCCCTTGTGAACTATGGTTGATAAGAATCTCGCTTTTATTTTTATTCCGTCAAATCTGGCCCAGGATTGTGGTGGAGACAACAATGCCCAGAGCACTTCTTTTAGCAGGGATCATCAAGATCAGGGGCCCGTTTGCAATTCTATTCTGTAGTTCGTTTGTGTGTGGCTCCCTTATGGACCCCAACTCCTTCATCTCTGATTTCCATCTCTTAGGGAAATCTCCGCTTGTACCTGTTTTTATTTTCCCAAAGCTCTTACTTTCTGGTTCTTTTTTTTTTTTAATACTTATTTTTATTTTACGTGAATTGGTGTTTTGCCTGGATGTATAACTGTATAAAGTGTCAGATCTTGGAATTACAGACAGTTGTTAGCTGCCCTGTGGATGCTGGGAATCGAACTCAGTTCCTCCAGAAGAACAGTCAGTGCCCTTAACCGCTGAGCCATCTCTCCAGCCCTACTTTCTGGTTCTTAATGATAGTGTCATGGTTTTCTTTCCCATCATATTTCAGAAGACTGACCCATTACCTGTCAAACTCTACAATACTGAGTGATGCTATCTCTCCTTGAATAAACCTTAGTACCTCATAAGAGTCCACTAAATATTTGAGCTATACTGTTAAGGAGTAAAAAAATAAAAAGAAAACTTTTTCTTTGAACTGCGGATTGACCCTGCACATCTCCAGCACATCCAGCAGTATTCTGCTCCCATTTCTTCCCCCTTAAATTTCCACACACTTGTAAGGCCCCTTCCTTCTCCTAACCCCCAAGCCTACCGCCACAATCTTTCCCCTACTCCCTAGATTATTCTGAACGCCAAGTGCCATGCAATTCGGGATGCCCAGATCCTGGAGAAGCAGCAGATACAAAAGGAACTGGAAGCAGAGGAGAAACGTTTGGATCAGATGATGGAAACAGAACGGCAGAACTCCCTTCAAAGGCAGCAGGATCGGGAGAAGCAGAGGAGGGATGAAAGATATCGGTAGGTAAAGATGTGGGTTTGGCATTTCCCCTCCCCAAGTCCTTTATCTTCAGGTCTAGGTAGCCTAGCAAAGAGGGAAGAACTGGAACATGGTTGTGAGGTGCCAATGTCTCACATCCCTGATGGAATGATACAGGAAACCATATAACCCACAAAGCTTATTTACAGGATTGCACTAGGTGCTTCTCTGTATACTCCGATTCTGTGTTCATTCTCAGTGCTTCCTGTTATCCACTCTACACTCCTCTCCCAACATCTACAAAGTCTTTATAAGCAGGTCGAATGAAGGGATGCTCTGCTTCATTAGGCAGCTTTAGTGACCTGACCGGATCCTTACACCCATTGAGCTCAAACCCACCTTCCAGGCAACTCTCTCTGCCCTCCTGGCTTCACCTGTCATAAGAAACCTTCTGCATCTGACTATGAGTTTTTACATTTCTTCTTGATTCACATGTTTGCCTTGTCTTCTTCCATTCCTGCAGCCTTTACTCATGCTATAGGCTCCAGATGCCTCCACGTTTACTGACATACTTACAGCACCCTGGGGTCACTTGGCAGGGATCACTGATTGTAGAGTCTGTAGCCCTGTATTTACTGTTGAAGAGAGGGCTTTACTGAGTGGAACTCAGGGTTCAGCCCTGTCTATCAGCAGTGGAGAGTCTTCAGTGTAAGTATGTACACAAAAAGACGGTGGACAGAGTAGACATGAGTGTCAAGCTGGGAGATAATAGATGGAAAGCACTAAAGGAATTAGAGATCCTGGACTTTGAAAATCTCCAAAGCTCTGTGAAGCTGGGGGAGGAAGCTGTCTTCCCACATCATTAGAAGAGTTGGGGAAAAAGCTGGTTTCCAGAAGCTTGTTAAATACTAGAAGGGAGAAGGTGGGTTAAGATGTAAGGTAACTCCTGGACAGACAGATTAAAAAAAAGGACTCTCAGGCAGGGGTACCTGAAGGCTTATCGCTCAGGACACTCTGGGAGCAGGAAGCATAAGCATGCCAAAGGGACACTTGTCAGATGATGCCTGTGAAACCCCCCTCTTGGGGACTGTTGGAGTAGAAGCTTGGACTCCTGGTTTCAGAGCCACCGTGGTCCTGCTCTCTCCCAGGGGAAAGCTGCAGATCGTGGAACAGATCAAAAAGAATGAGGAGGAGCGATCATTGCTTGCAGAGCATCGAGAGCAGGAGAAGGAACAGATGCTGGCATACCTGGAGAGGCTCCAGGAGGAGGATTTGCAGGTAACAGGCTGCCAGGCCATGCTGAGTTTCACCAGCACCAGCAGCAAAGCCCTCCAAGATTTGGAGGGTCAGGGTCTGCAGTCGTTTTTTTTTTGTTTGTTTGTTTTTCTGACAAGGGCATATTCATTTGACAACATCATCACCATCAACTTCTTAATTGCTGTCTGAAACATTTGTTTGGCCATGGCATCATGCTGGGGATGAGCTGTGATTTCGATAAATATTGTCCTTGCCTCCCAGGGATTTGGGGTCTGAGGCTGGCATATCGATGTGAACAGACACATAAAGGAAATATATGGTTGTATGCTTCACACAGGTAAACACAGGGATGTTTTACAGTCTTTTCCTCAGTTATGGAGGGAAATTATACACCCCAGAGGTGAACAATAGTGCTTTAGTTTCCTACTTCCTGCTGTTGTCTTGTTCAAAATACACAATATCCCATTGTCATTAATTGTGTTGTGAAGCCAAACTTCTGTAGCTTAGATAAAGTTAATAGGAACATTTAATGAGAAAAAACAAAAACAAAATAAAACAAAACACCAATGATATGCCTGTGTGAACTTTGTAAAGTTTAAGAGGGTCATATCTGGTCTTTTGCAATACATGAAGGATGTAGCAAAGACATGTACACATATGTCTACAGCTATGCATGCTTTTGCATGTGACAGATACACACACATGTGCACACATGCATGTGGGAAGCCCCAGGTTGATGTCAGGAATCATTCTCCCATTACTTTTTTACCTTATTCATGGAGGCAGCTCTCAGTTAAATCTAGTCTTGCTAGCCAGTTTGCTCTGGGGATTGGTCTCTGTCTTCTCAGGCTGTCATTACAAGTGGACCACTACACCCACTCAACATTTACAAGATTTCTGGGAATCTGGACTTCAGTCTTCGTGGTCCTCATGTTTGTGTGACAAGTACTTTGGCCACTGAGCCATCTCTCTAGTCCTATAGCAAGCATTTGAGAACATACAAGTTAAAGTTTGATCAGTCCTTTGACAATTTTGTACAATATGTTTTGATCATATTCACCCTTTTGTCCATTTTTTATTTTGAAAATTTTATACACAGGCAAAAGTTGAAGGAATTGTAACCATATCCATAAGCACTTCACTTTGGTTTAATGATTAATCATTTACCTTAATTTTTAGTTAAAATACTTTTGGCTCTAGCTATCTCGATGCTTTTCTACTAATCACCTAAGCCTGCACCTCTGAATAACAAAGGTCCACTCATAGTCCTCCAAAGATTCCATAATATCACATAGTACTAACATATATTTAATTTTCTTTAATTGGTACAGAAATGTATTTCAACCATTTTCTTTTTCCAAACCAGTTTCTAAATAAGGCTCATATGCTGCATTTGGTTAAGCTTTTTTTTTTTTTTAAGTCTGTTTTGAACTAGAAGCATTTCCTCATTTGTTGATTCATCTGTTTAATATATTTTATTTAACTGACACCTAGGAATTGTGCATGTTTGTGGTCTCCCGTGTGACAGTTCTATATGCAGGATGTGTAATGGTCAGATAAAGGTGCACAAATATCCACCACCCCAGATAGTTAACATTTCTTTGTATAGGGAACACTCAGAATCTTTTCTACTAGTATTTTTAAATGTACAATTGATTATTGCTTACTGTAATTATCCTGCTGTGCTATAGAGCACCAGACATTATTCTTCTTATCCAACAGCATTCCTGTGCCTGATTCTAATTTTTTCATAGTGCCATTTAACTCATGGAGCACATGGTCTTTTATTTTTGTGTCCCTCCATCCCTGTGTGTATGGATGATTGAATTGTCATCAAGCAGTACGTTGGGTGTTAGTGAGTGCCTGGGGACCATTCAGTACGTTCTCAGAGTACCTACAGTAGAAGGACGAATGTGAAGAGCAGGTTTCAGATCTCTGGGAGAGAGGAGGAGGATTGTAGCCTCGTGAACTGCTTGCAAAGGAGACCAAGAAAATAGACACACTCAGCAAGGGTACTTTCAGGGGAAAGAGTCAAGAAAGAGAGGTATGGGGAAAATATGTAGGGAATGAAGTGGGAAACAAAGTTTAGATCCTGAAGAGTTGGGAACTGGTGGACTGGCTGGGAAGTCCCAGCAGTCAGTGAGTCAAAACCAACACACTGATGTGTCACTGTCCTTTGGATATCCGTCCAAAAGACACTCCCAAGTCTCCAGGAAGGATTACTAGGCAAGTTTAGGGTAGAACCCTGCACCTCACCAGCCATAGAGCTGCCTGCCTGTCAGCACCTTGGGGAGCAGGACAGCTCGTCCCTCTGTGTTAGCAAGATGGAGAAGAATCAAGGGAGTTTATCCGGGTCGCTTTGAAGGGCTTTCATGACAAGAAATAGGGAAAGTCCCTTTGGTTCCTGGGAAGTCAAATGAGCCAACAGAAATAACAAACCAAAGAGGAAATACACAGGCAATGAAGCAAATAAATGCATGGTTTTATACATGTCTTGGATCAGGGCTAACAGCTTATTTGGCTATGAGGGTCAGTGTGAATAATGCCTGGGCTTCCAATGACGGTCCTGAACCTGGTGAGAAAAAGTTGGAAAGGAAGAGATGGGGAAGGGGGCTGTGAAAGCGGAAGGGTGGAAGGGAAAAGCGGTGTGAAGAAAGAAGCAAGGAAAGAATAGGAGAATCAGGTGAGAGTGAGAGAAGCCTGCAACCCAGAGAGCTGCTGTGAGGACCTCCTAGGAAGTTGCCAGGAGTAGGAAAGCTCTAAACTAGGTAGCAGCCCCAGGGCAGCGAGGCCTTGGCTGAGTGTGTGGAGGCTGAAACTGAGCTGCAGAGAAGCTGTGAGGCTCTCGGGTGGTACATCTTTTGAATAAATGGAGCCAGATATAGTGTGGGAAGCTGAGTGAGTGGGTGGGAAGAGGTTTGAAGCAGAGTCTGAGATCCATTGGAGGAGATGGGCAGTCAGCTGCACAAGATTCCAGTGTCTCTGCACGTGACTCAAGAAAAACTGGGTGTGTGGCCCATGCCTTTAATACCAGCATTCCTGAGGCAAAGACAGATGATCTCTGTGAGTTCAAGGACAGCTACCTGTATGGAAGTTTTAGGGAGTTCTAGGCCAGCTAGGGTTATGGTAGTGGGACCTTGTCTTAAGAAAAAAATGCGGGGCTGGAGAGATGGCTCAGCGGTTAAGAGCACCCTCTGCTCTTCCAGAGGACCCGGGGTTCGATTCCCAGCACCCACATGGCAGCTAACAACTGTCTGTAGTTCCAGTTCCAGGCAAAACACCAAGGCAAATAAATAAATAAATAAAGTTTAAAAAAAAAAGAAAAAAATGCAACCTGCCTTAAAAGTACCTGAGCTTGGGGTAGGAAAAGAATATAGGCTTTCTCTTTAGAAAAGATCTTGACACTGTGATTGGCACTCTGCTTTCCATGGCTCTGTGTCTAAGCCTTCTTTTCTTCGTCACATACTGCTCAGTTTGGTCTTTGTGTAGCTATAGTTTATTGGGTATTTGCTGTCTTCCTCATATTGGGCTACATGCTGTTGGGGAAGAGAAGGGAATGGCATACGGTCCCTGTATCTAGCAGGGACAGAATGAAAGGGAGATGCGATCACATCCCAAAGGTGTGGCATCAGTTTCAAGTGTAGAAAACTCACAATCAAAGAGAACTGAAAGCTGAAACAATCCAGTGAAATTTCCACAGAGGGCAGAAATGTTAATTTAGGCAGAGAGGGTTTAACAGCTGTGTGGCCTTGGGGAAACCATTTAAACACTGGGCCTCAGTCTTTCGTGTGTGCAAGCCCCGCTTTTCAGGACTTGGGAAGCAGCCTCAACTAAATGCCCAGTGAGCAGAAATGGCTGGATTTGAACAAGTTTATTTTTTTAATCATGACTGCTGAGTGAGATCTCAAGTTTGAGTTTTTATAGAAGAAGGAAATTGAAAGCTGGAGGTGGTAGGTAGCTCATGAGGTCATAGGGATAGACTTTAGCATGGCAAGAGGAAAGACTTTTAGGAGCCTCTGTTTCCAGAAAGCATAGAGAGATAAGTGTCAGTCAGGGGCTGTCACCAAGTTGAGTTGGATAAAGACTGCTATTTGATACCAAAGTTGCTTATCGATTGTCCTTGGAAAACAGCTTCCATCTCATCTGGTGATGCAGCTGAGATGCCTCCAGCCTCCATGCCAAGGTCTTTTTTCTCCCTTCTTCTACTCTGAGACTCTTTTCCCTTTGCTGGCAGGACCTGGAACGAAGGCATCAGGAAAAGCTGATGATGCAAGCTGAAATTAAACGTATCAATGATGAAAACCAGAGACAGAAAGCAGAGCGGCTGGCACAGGAGAAACTGGCAGACCAGATGGTGATGGAATTCACCAAGAAGAAGATGGTAGGCACTTGGTGTCTGTTGCTGAGACCTGTGTCCAGGAGTGACATGTCCATAGAGACCTGAGCAATAACGGGAATCTAGCAGCAGAGAGCCATGTCTTCATTGTAAAATACATAGGCTTGGCTTATTTTTCTCTTCATCATGACCAGATAACTTGTTCAATAAGAGTATATAGCTTCAGAGAGTCCCCACCGCCCCCCAAAAAACAGGGTGCCATTCCATTATTTTCATTAACACCTTCATTTAAAAGTTGGGATCGCATACAGTAAAAGAAAACTAAAACGATTAGTGAAAGTGACGTTCTTGTGAATTCCTCTAAGTCTGAATACCCTAGAAATGAACAGTAGCTTCCCCATACATTTTTTTTTTTTTTTGGTAAAAACTCTTATACACCCAGGGCTGGAGAGATGGGCTCAGAGGTTAAGAGCACTGACTTTTTCCAGAGGTCCTGAGTTCAATTCCCAGCACGACATGGTGGCTCATAACCATCTATGATGACATCTGATATTTTCTTCTGTATGCTGTATACATAATAAATAAATAAACCTTTAAAAAAGAACTCTTATATAGGACATCTGGTACTGGGTATTAAAAATAGTCATCTCTCATATTTGCAGAGAGTTATGGATGGATAGACCCCTCCCCCAATGTGTAGACTCATTCTGGGACAAAAATGAACATTGGAATGATTGGGGTATTGGGAAGTGGAGGACAAAATAAAAAGACTTTTAAGTATAGCTTAGAGTGAATGTGGATTTATGTAAAAATAAGAAGACATACTTAAGGTGGAAGAAAAATGATTTCTTTGTGTGTGGATCAAGTCACTTCTGCAAATTTGGAGTTCTGTAATGACAACAGACACATCCTACTTCTCTATGATGTGTTTTCAGAAAGTGTGATCACCCTCTCGACACTTTCCCTTCAGAATTAAAGGCAGAGAGTGGTTGTGGAAGCATCTAGAATGTTCTCCCCTGCCATCCAGGGCAAGATGAGGCAGAAGAATCAGCTTGATTCAGTGGAGAGCATGACTCCCAAGCAGGCAGCACAGGGCTTCCTGGCAGTCTAGGCTCGTAGAATAATGAGGGATGGGGAGGAAAGACCAACTGGGTCACCCAATAGGTGCGTGTGGTCATGTGACTGCTCTAGAAGCTTTGGAGATATCCACTCCTGTTCTTTCACAGAGATGGGAAAAAGGAAAATGTTGTTGGTTCATTCTTGGGGTATCTGTTAAGCACTGTGAGATTGCCCAAAGCCTGGTTGACAGTTTGCCCAGGGGGCTAATGAGACAACTTTCCTACCTGCTGCATTTTACACGTCTGGCAGGGAACCACAGCTGTTACCTGGCATCGGAGGCCTTATAACTTGAATTTTCTGTAGTTATGGAGCACAAAAGTCCGGCTCAGGATTCCTGCATTTGAACCAGTTTCCGGCACACATTATTTGTCTCTTGAGTTGCTGCTTGGGGTTTCTAAGATAATGCTCGAGAAAGATGCCTTCTACAGACCCTAGTTGTCCATATGTTTTTGCATCGCCGAGGTCCCACCCCCACTTTAGATGGAGCGAGGAAGTGGTAGGGTATGCTGGAAGGGATGTTCATTGTTGAGACTGAATCTCTGAGCAAAGCTGCAGCTCTGTGGATTATCATGAGTCCTTTTCTTCCTGGCAGGCTCGAGAGGCAGAGTATGAGGCTGAGCAAGAAAGAATCCGGAGGGAGAAAGAGAAGGAGATTGCCCGCCTGAGGGCTATGCAGGAGAAGGCCCAGGATTATCGAGCAGAGCAGGTATCCACTTCCACTTCCTCCTGGCTTCCCTTTGTCCCTTCCACTTCTGTAGCCATTCCTTGACAGCTGGTAAAGTGGCCTCCAAATCTAACCGCAGACAAATGTCATTTAATGATGGGATGCATTCAGAAAAAACTCCGTCTGAGAAGGAAGAAGGGTGGGTCTGTTCCCATTGTCCGTGTTGGCAGCAGGAGAGCAGAAATATGCGCTTAGGTTCTGGAGAAAGTTTTTGACTGCTACACAAAGAAGAATTTTCAACCTTAACTGACTAATGAAACATGTCACCAGAGGAAAATGCGCCATCTCTATCATTAGCAGGTTTTGTTTTGTTTTGTTTTGTTTTTTGCTTTTGGTTTTTTTTTTTAAATCAGAAGCAGTTCTCGGAGTGCCTGGAGGTGTTTGAGGATCAGGGAAAGAGTAAAGATGAGAGAGACAGGGCAAGCTGGCCCCTTGGGAAATATTCTGACCCCCAAAGATCTATGCCAGGATGCCATTTCTTCTTTTTGGCAATAACTTGCTGCCAGAGAAATCCATGGTGCTTCTCGAAGCAGACTGAAGTCTGTAAGCTGGTGGCTCTACCTCCTTCTCTCCGACCCTCACGGCTCGGTTCCCCTCTGCCCTGTTCCACGGCCTGCTTCCTCAGGATGCCTTGCGGGCCAAGCGCAACCAGGAGGTTGCCGATCGAGAATGGCGCCGAAAGGAAAAAGAAAATGCACAGAAGAAGATGGAGACAGAGGAAAAGTTGCGCAAAAGTCGGCTGGAGCAGGTGGCTTTCAAGGAGCATACCCTGGCCGTTCAGGTGCAGCGGGACAGAGATGAATTCGAGAGAATTCTACGGTAGGAGGGGCTCAGAAGACCCTGGCTTCCTTCCTTTCCCTGTGTTGATAGTTGGGGAAGGAGAACACAGTGTGTTGAGGGGACTGTGTGTGTTGGATGGAGAGAAGGTTTCTGCTGCGCTAATGGGCAAGTGTACATCCATCTTGATCACGTTGCCGCAATCATTCTGACTAGATAGATGGTTGAAATATTTCAAACCCATTCGAGCCAGACATTTTATGATTAGAGAATTGGAAAATAGCATCTGGAAGTGTTTAAGGAACTAAGGGCTGTTTATCCTGTATCAGTCAAGATGTAAATAAAGGTATACATCTGGTCTGTTCTGCTTCCCTCTAGAGCCCACGGGTGTGTGTGGGGGAGACAGAGGGTAAATCCAGTCACTAAGGGTTGTGTCACTAAAGCAGGACTCTGAGGGAGTCTTTGCCACTGACTTGACTCATAACTGTTAAGCAACATGTGTTCAAGACTCTGTCTGGATATCATCAAGCTCATTATGAGTGAACACTATTGTTACCTGCTCCTTGGGAAGGCTTTCAGAGATTCCTCTTTGGGTGGACCTGGTCTACAGTCACCTCCCTGCTGCTTGACAGCTCTTATCTTTACTTTTTGCTGTTAGGTTTCAGTGATGATTCTAGCGTGCACACAAAAAGCTCAGGGCGTACACTGCTTGCCCTTCTGCTCTTCCCTCACAGTATTGACCCTTCCTTCTCTATTCTATTTTCTCCCAGTCAGGTCTGCCTCCTCCAGACCCAATCTGATTGGGAACAACTGCCATTTTGCTTTGTTTCAACCTCTGTGAAATAAGATTTAAAAAATATAATAAGGAAACAAGCCAAATACAGTTTCATTTGTAGAATGTGAAATCATAGAAGCTATGCACAAATGAAGCAAGGCTGCTCAACACTGTGTCATGTCGATATCTGGATTCTCCCTCTTAGAACTGTCTCAGCCAGGAGCAAGCCAGGTCAGGCTTCCTGTACCTCTAGCGGAGGCAGAGCAGAGCTGTAGAACCTCTCTCCTTCCAGAACCAGATTTCTGGACTTGCACAGGATCCTGCCCCTGCTTGTTCCCACCTGCTGTGATGCCTTTTGGCTCTTCTGCTTTTCCTGGCCCCGGGTTGGGTTGCTCTGTGGTCACTGGACACCTGGCAATGGAGACAGCCTCCTAACTTCCCCACAGAGCCTGCCCTCGGGCTCCAGAATGCCTTCTAGATGTCTCCCCCTCCTCCCTGCCTCCATGCCCTTGGACAGCTGTGTGCCTTTGGCAGGCACTAATAAATATTAATAGGTTGAATTCCAAGTCCTGCTTTTGCCACTGACCCACTTGACTCTGCTTTGCTCCATTTGCCTAAAGCACATACACTAGCTAGCTATTAAAGTCCATCCAGCCCTTTGGAGGAGTCCAACTTTATCTGCCGCCCTAGCTTAGCATTTAGACCTTGTGTCTCCAAACCATGTGACTTCTATGACTGATGTCTTCACTCCCAGAGTGTCTCTGTCACAGCCAACAATCCATATTTTCTTACTTCAAAAGCGTGACCTCCATTACAGCCTACATATGGACTTCCTGCTTCGGGGTAGATGGTCTTGAACTTTTAGGCTGTTGACTGAGCAGAGAAAGCTAAGTCAGGACCTTTAGAAAAACATGGACATACAGGCTTGCTCCCAGCAGGCTGTGGTAAACACCCTGGGGCCGGTAGCTTCTGAGATCTCACAGGGGATTCTAATACCCAGTCAGTGTCCACAGCTATTGCCTTCACCTTGTGCTATGACCAGTATAGTAGCTACTTTTCTCAGTGTCACGTCAGAATATCCACTGACAGCAATTTGAGGATGGGCTTCCTGGTTTCCTCTGGCTCATGGTTTGAGGGCATGTCAGGGAAGCCATGGCAGCCTGGTCATATAGCATCCATAGTCAAGAAGCAGACAGAAAACTAGGCATGGTGATGCAAGCCTTTAATTCCAGCGTTTGAGTCACACAGGCAGATGGATCTCTGTGACTTCAAAACCAGAGCCTCGTTGACACAGTGAGTTCCAGGACAACCAGAGCTACACAGAGAAACCCTGTGTCAGAAAACACACCAAACCAAACTGGGGGTTGGGAGTGGGGTGGGGGATAGGGAGGGAGACCCAGAAGAATGCTGGTGCTCAGTTTTCTTTCTCCACTAAGTTTTTTTTTTTTTTTTAACCTAGGACCTCAGTCCACAGGATAGTACTGTCCAAATTCAGGGTACATCTTCCCCCCTCAGTTAAACCTCCCTGGAAACCCCCTCCCAGATATGCGCAGGGGTGTTTCTTCTAGGTGAGTCTTACAATATAGTGGAGTGGACAATGAAAGTGAACCTAATTCTCCCTCCTTTGGATTTGCAACTGCCCACCCTCCTGGCAGCACTCTAGTTACACATCCAGTTTTTCCTTTCCACCATCACCCCTTCACTTAAATGAGCGTGTAAGAGTAGGAAACATGCAGGGATCGAACACTCCTGTCACAGGCCCATGTGGGCTGTGGGGCATTTGGTGTCTAACTACAGAGGGACATGGAAAACAGCAGTTCCCCTTCTGTATGCTGGGAAAGGCTCTGTAGCAGCGTCAGACATAGATGTGGTGCCCAAACACACATGCACACAAAGCACCCATTATTAGGAATTATTTAGAATTTCACCACTCTCGTATATGACAACGGATCTGGTTCCAGCAGGCTAGAGGAAAGGCACTTTTAGCTTGGTCCCTGAGGCCTGGAGGTTGGACTGCTGTGGACTTCGTGAAGGGTCACCCAGGAGCTCAGACAATTGCCTTCCTTCTGTCTCTTCCCCAGGGCTCAGAGAGAGCAGATCGAGAAGGAGAAGCTGGAACAGGAGAAAAAGGCCGCAGGGTGCTTACAGCATGCCAATGAGCTCCGAAAGCAGGTTCGTGAGAACCAGCAGAAGCAGGTGCAGAACCGGCTCGCTACCTTCGAAGAGGGCCGGCGCCTCAAGGAGGAAGCTCAGAAACGGCGCGAACGCATTGAGGACATCAAGAAACAGAAGCTGGAAGAGCTGAGGTCCGTTCTCTTTTCTGGCCTTCCTCTGGTCCAGCAGGCTGGAAAAGCCATGGCTGGAAAAAGACGAGCGAGGATGGGAGGTGCTTAGTGGGAGAGCTTCCAACCTGAGGCTTGCCCTCCGAAGGGCTCTAGCAGAAGGTTCTGGGACTGGGTACTGGCTCACTGGTAGTTCTTTGGCAGTGTATAAGGACCTTGAACAGAATATGCTTGGTGGGTAGACGGTAGGAACAGGTTGGGGTACAGAATCCCAGGCTGTGAAAGTCCAGGGGATGCTTTCTCTTGTCATGCCTTTGGTAAGAACCTTGCTTATACATGCCGTGTGTTTCTCCTTGCAGAGCAACTGGCCTTCCCGAGAAATACTGCATCGAAGCTGAGCGCAAAGCCAACATCCTACCAACCACTTCTGTGAACTGAAGGGGCGGGGGAGGCGCTCTAAGGTCTTTAGGAGGGCACAGATTCTGCCTAGTCCCTGGGGCATCCACAGCTGCTGCTAACGTAGGTATTTCACAGTTACAGATTAAAACTATTTTATTCTCTAAGGAACAGCTCAGCTTTACTACTGTGGGCACAGAATTCTAGTGGGCCATTGAAGGTGGATCAAAATAAACTACCGGAGACCTGAATGTGGGCTAGCCTGATGCTCAGGGTCTGGAACCAGATAGTGTTCAGGTGGAGTTTTCTCTCCTAAACAGTGAGATCCATTTTCTCGGAGGGCAGCTAACCATTTCCAGTACATTCTTGTCACTCTTCTGGTCCTATCCAGTTCATAGGAATTTGGGGACACTGAGGCAGAGTTAAAGACTGGTGAAAGGGCTGCATGAGGCATCTGGAGGCAGAAGAGCGTGAATAGCTGGGATTGGCTTATCCTGGCTCCTAATTGTGACTCAGACCTAATGAATGGCTGGGGTGGTGTGTGAGCCCAGGGGCGCCCTGCTCTGGGCTCAGCCCTCTCCTCCTTGGATCCTTTCAACTCCAGGCAGTACTGTGGCACAGATTTGTGCTCCAATCCTGTCGAGGTACATGCAGGACCCAGTTCCTCATCCAAACACAGCTGGCCCTCATGCTTGGCCCAGTTATCCTCAGTTCACCTTTTCCACTCGTGGACCTCCTCAAAGCAAGTTCTGTTTTTAACCTTTCCTGCCATGCCCCAGATCTACTCCTAGTCACTCATTCATTCTTCAGGTTCTGACTGAATCCTCGTTATGCCATGTACTATGGAGGCACTCAGTGTTTTCAGTAGACTTGGTTCCCTTTCTATAGGCTTCTCATTTGCACTTCGGATTCCCCTCTCAGCTTCACCTGGTCTTTACATGCCCTTAGGATGGTCTCAGCTTTTGTAGAAGGTGGCACTGGAGTGCCTCCTTTCAGTGATGGAGATAGTTCTCCATTCCTCTAAAATCATTACTGTGCTGTTTGTCTCCCCCACCCCCAGGGGCTTGCTCCATCTCTCAGATTCAGAGTCTAGAGTTGTCTTCCTCCATGCATCCTGTACTAGGGAGGAGAGGACAGCCACTGGGTGCGTCCCTGGGTGTTTACAATGCCAAGTTACAAGGGCCTGGGGCAAGAGTCCTCTTTTCATAGGGTCCAAGGAGAGTCGCACGCTGCTGCCCATGTTTCCTCTGGCTTCCCCAGTCACCTTCTCTACCATCCTCAACTGGAAGACTATTACTTTCACACAATAGGTGGGAAGTTACCTTATTACCTAAAGAAGTGCATACATCCCTCCCCTAAATCTTGGAAGATGAGGTACCCAGCCCAGTATATGTCCTCTAAGGATGGTGATGCCACCAAGGACTCTAGCCTATCTCTAGCTGGCACACGGGCATCACTGATTGTTCAGATGATGCCTGTTGGGATCACAGAACAAGCCTTATCTATTTCAGAGGACTTTCTTCCTCAAGAAAGCCAGAAGCATCCTCGGTACCTGGTGTTTGGCTGGTTCTATACCTGCTGTCCTTCTCGGAGCAGAAAAGGGCCCCTCTGGTGTGTAAACCAGAGAGGAAGGAGGTTCCGTATCCAGCATCAACTACTGAGTCTACATAGAGAAAAATAGGCCAGGTTCACAGCTGTAAAACAAGCGTAGCATTTGACCAGGCTGAAGCTGGTGGAATGCAGGTCTGTGGTGCTTGCAGAGTGCCAGGCCCCAGAGTGAGACAGATGGGACAGATCTGGGCCAAGTAGATAAAGGTCTGGCTCTGGAGAAAGGATAATAACCAATTAAGAATATCAAGATGGTTTTTGAAAGAATATAAAACAAAGGATTGCCCCTCCAGTCCCATTAACTTCTAAAATATCAGAATTGGCCTCTGATGTGGAGAAGGGATTTGATTTCTTCTCTCAAGATTCCTGAGAGACTCTTAGCAGCTTCTGTAGCCTCCAGAATCAGTTGACTCATCCACTGGGTCTCCCAGTTCTATAAGTGGGACAGTTCTGAAAGCTATTGGGGTATTGGGCAGCTCCATATTGCCATCTTGTATAAACTTTCTACTCACTCTTTATAAGGTATTTTTTTTTTTTGTGTGTGTGTGTGTGTGTGTTTATTGCTGGGGAATAAACGTGGGTCCTTATGCATGCTAGACAAGCATCTACTATCAAAATGTTTCTAGACCCTGTCTAGCCTTCTTAATGATGATTGACAGCGGAACTAGTTCCATAAAAATGTCACGTGGCTACAGTAGGGGTTTGTGGGTCTGTGTGTGGCCGTGATGGTTAAGACAGCAGGAAGTTGGGTATTCACAGTCTCCAGGATGGGAGTGAAGTGCAGGGAACCTTGGCCACAAGAACTGGGGATGAGCAGTCTCAGTCTCACCTCTAAAAGTTAGCTCTCGGCCCTTTATCGAGCTCTTTCAGATAGAGGGGCTTCAGCTGACCTCATTCTTAGACACAAGTATCTTTGTGTTCCCATCAAGCCACAGATCAGCCTTGGGGTTATCTGGGAGGCTGCAGAGGAGCAAAGCAGTGTTTGGTGGGTGGAGATCAGGAATAAGTAGGAGGTGTACTGGTGTTGGCACATTGTCTTTGTTGATGTAAAGCTGCTAATTGTTTTTGTTTTTTTTGTTCAAACTATTAATATCTTAGTTGTAGTAGATTTTTTTTTTTTTGAGACAGCATCTTTCTACATAGCCCTGGCTATCCTGGAACTCACTCTGTAGACCAGGATGGCTTCTAACTCTCAGAGATCCACTTACCTCTTTCTCCTGAGTACTGGAATTAAAGGCATTCACCACCACCACCATCCCAGCTCACATTCCTTTACATATTACCTCTGTATTGTCTTATATAAAGGTATATATCAACTGCCAAGGATTTTTTTTTTTAACCCATCTCATGCCTGTGGAATCCTTCAGACCTTGCAATGTCAGACTGGGTTGGTCCAGTCTAGGAAACTCAGGGTCTGGGCTTCTAGGTATAAGAAGCAGATGCTTCCTGGGCACATGTGCCCCAACTCCAGTCTGGGCTCTATGCCCTACCTGCCACATGAGCCTGTTGCCTACACCATGCTCTGTGGTGGCTTGGGGGTGGTTTCTGAACCCTTGGACCTGCCCTGGTTGGGTATGACTCAGCTGCTGGCTCTGGTGGCCTAGCCAGGTAGTCCCTGACTCAGTGGGGTGCTGGGATGGCCTTGAGCACTCCTGAAAGCTTCAGCATTCCCGTGTATGACTTGGGTCACAGCTGAGCATTAATTGGTTTCAGTAAAAGCATTTTGAATAGGCTCGGATGAAAGGAGATCTCAGGGTTCAAAGCCCTGCAGGGTTTTGGGGGGTGAGTAAAGGTGGTAGCTGTTAGGTGACAGAAGAAAGCAGTGCTCAAGTCCCAGACAAGAAGTCTGGGCACACAGGCTTGGAGGCTTAGGAACAGAGAGTTCCTCACCACACCACACCCCTCCTGCTGGATTCTTTTGAGTCCTGGAAGCCCCATGATAAGGGCAACTGCTCGCTAAAGATCTCAGGTCCCTTTCTATGTAAAGATGACCTACATCCCCTCTACACACCGAGATGTATCTCAGGACACAATGTGATGGTTACCTGGTGTATCTGAATTTTAAGATCGATTTGTCAGGGCTGGAGAGATGGCTCAGCGGTTAAGAGCACTGACTGTTCTTCCGGAGGATCTGAGTTTGATTCCCAGCATCCACATGGCAGCTAACAACTGTCTGTAATTCCAAGATCGGACACCCTTACACAGTTATACATGCAGGCAAAACACTAATTCACATAAAAATAAATAAATATTAAAAAAAACCAAGATCGATTTGTCTGTCCTTAAATAGTCCACCTCCTTTCTCTGATTTATTGACCACAGCTCCTGCTCTTATCTCTGCTTGCCGGGCTATGTCTTTTGAGGTACAAACTCCTGCATTTGTACCTACATCCCTCTTGGAAAGGATAGCCTTTGTCTCAATGGTTTTAATGACTTTGGTGCCAGGACAGTGATGGAGCTGAGGGAGTGGCTTTCTCAGACTCCTAGAAAGAGGAGGTAAGGTGATGATAGGAAGTAAGATGGGGAGAGGAGGCCTAGAAGAAACCAGAATGAGTGATTTTTTTCCTTTTTTCCTACATGAATGTTGGAGAAAGTTTGTCTCTGGGATAATGGGAATGAGCACCAAATCATGAGAACTAAGGTGAGAGGAGACCGCAGAGAATTGCTGGTGCCCCAGTGTTCTTTGTAAACCCTAGCCAAATGGCTGGGCAGTCTAGCTTGCATTCCCCAAAGGACAGGACGCCCACTACCTACTTGCTGATGGAACCTAGTCATTCCAGAGCAGGCCCTGATGGTCAGAAAACTCAATCTATAGTCCTGTTTCTTCCAGCGTAGCAACTGCACAGCCCTAACCTCATTCTTTGGGACTATACAAAACAGGTGCAGAGTCTTTCTAAAGATCATAGCCCTCCGTCTGCACGCCACATAGTAAGCATTATATGGGAACGTGTCTGTGGTTCTGCAAACAGCGGCCTCTGCAGAGGTTTCCAGAGGGACTGTTGAAAGGAGGAGGCTTCCTTCTCAGCCTTGGGCAGGGCTTATGGCTCTCCTGACAGTTAACACTTCCCTCTCTAGCCAGCCTGGCAGAGCTAGAGAAGTCCCACCTTCTCTCACTCAGTCCTTTATGCCCGTTTCCAGGCAACAGGAAACAAATAGGCAGGGCAGAGTGAGGGCTTGCCTGGTCAGGCTTACTGGGGAAAGCTGTAAACCAGATACCAGCTTTCTTCTGATCTCTCTCTCCACCTCCCACCTCTCTGGGCAGTTCAGAGCAGGACAGGCCTAGGACTACCCTGGGGGTTGAGGGGACCACAGCTTCTCTTTGAAGATATATGGTTGAAAAATCCAAGTATTGAATCAAAAGAAAATTTTATGCCAACAAAGCCAAAAGCCAAAGTCCCGAAGGGCATATATAGATTGATTCATCACAAAATCTGTCTTCACACACAGGGACACATGGTCCAGTCCAATCAATCTGAGTTGTAAAGTCTTTCCAGAAGACCTGGCTATGCTCCCAGTGAAGTATTCTTAGGGTCTGAGTAGAAAGTTCCAAGAGGTTTAGTGCTCAAGGATCTTATCTCCTCATGATGATGAAGAATAATCATCAGCTGTCACTCCTGATTTCAATCTTCTGAATTGTATCTGGAAGGCCTGTGGCTTACTTCCCAAGCACCGAGATATAACTCTGGTCACCTCTTGGGTCCTCTCGTTTTCTCTATGGGCCATAACCATTTGGATCTCTGTTTAAGCATCATTTCCACCAAGCAGGACCTCATGAATATTATTAACATAGCTTATCACATCGTAGGCTGTGTCCCTTTGCCTGTCTGTATCTCTCAGTGAGGATGTCGTAGGAGAGGAGTGTCATCTCCTTTGCTTTTTCTCCACATTCTGCACGAAGTCCAGCTGTGGAAGTGCTGAAGGTCCAAGGGATGCAGATGTAGCTGAACTCTGTGAGGTGAAGATACCTTTATCCCAAGGCTTCTCAGTTCTTCCTCAGCTCTCACATCAGGATTCCACATACTCTTCCAAGGGACTCACTTCCTCTCAGCTTTGCTGGTCCTCTGACAATTTCAGCTGATGACATTCAATCATCCACTCTTGGCTTTTGAGCCTTGCTAAAAGTGGTGGGTCAGGCCACTCCTTCAGAAGTCAAGACTCTGTGAACCATGATCAGCCCTGATACTGCTTGATGGGAGAGATCCTGTCAGAACTTACAGTGATTCCCTCATGCCACCAGCACAATCACAGAGACCCTACCCTTGGCTTCACCTAGTAGTCCTTCATCCTATTACCCTTTACTGAAATCTGGTGGGAAGTCAGCATCCAGAACCCAGTCTCTCTGTGACCATCTTGCTTTGAGACCTACATTATGCCATCTCTCTGTGTTAGCTCCTAACTCCTGCTCCTAAACTCCTTAGAGACTTTCTCTGTTGGGTAACTCTTCCCTAGATATTCTGGGGTGAGCTCTAGGTCTACATGGAGGCAGAGGGGGTGGAGGGTCTGTGAGAGAGGGCTGTCTAGAAGGGAGTCAGGTTGTGGTCCTGAGTCAGCTGGGGTCTTGAGCCTGTACCTAGGGATTCTGAGGAGGAGCTGGGCCAAGGCAATTGGGAAGAGAAGAGCTAGGGGGTTGTGTAGAATTGCTGAGATGGGGCCTTGGGGGACCATTATGCTGCCTGTATTCTAAAGGAACCTGAGGTTGGGTTGTGTCCCATCTCAGATGCTGGCTCTGGCTTCTCTGAATCCTTGTCTGGCCTCCTCCATTCCTCACAGTCTCTGTTCATTCTCTTCTAGGTATTTGTCTTACTTTATTTTACTTTATTTCTGTCCTAGAACAGAAGTCCAGGATTTTCTGAGATCAGCCTGGACCTTTGTGGGATTTGAAAAGGATGTAGGGGGTGAAAATGGTTTAGGGTGGAGACAGATGGTAAGGGAGAGTTAGAGCAGGGTGCCTCTCAGGAGTGGGACCTTCTTCCTTTGCTGAGGGTGAGGCTCAGAGAGGCACCAGGCTGCAGGCCAATCTCAGAAGGGGGAAACACTAAGCTGGACCTATGGCTGGTCTTCTTACCACACCCCCACCCCCAAGTCCCTGTGGCATAGGGCAGGAAGACCTACAGCTTCGTTTACAGGCTACAAATTGCAAGGAGGTGACAATTAGCTGTCAGTAGGTCAAGGGGGACCAAAGAAGATGCTCTGCTTTATCTAGCTTAGAGAAGAAACTCTCTGTGTTCCCCTCAAAAGTATTTTTTTCTATAAGCATCTATTAATGGGTTCTTGTTCTTTCTCAACCTCTTCACCTCAACCTCTTCGAGACTCCACAGTCCCTTCCCCAGTAAATCCCTATGATAGGCCTCATCTGGCGACAGAACTCCACTAGTTACTCATAGCTTCCTGCATCTGGAAGCTTCCTTAGGCTGTGAGCAGGTGGTAGAGCAGGACTTCAGAGGTTACATTTGTTGTGGGATTAAGTTGCTTCATCCCCTTTCATATGGGCTCATGTACTTTTGAATCCCTCCCTCAGACATTGGATATATCAGGTTGTACCACTAGTATGCTTCCAGAGCTGAGCCAAACCTGGATTCAGCATGAGGGGGCTGGTATCTTTCTATATCATAAAATCTCATTTTTGATAACCTTGAACCTTCTCGATCATATATTTCACCCATGTTTTAACCACAGCTGACTTAAATCCCAAACTTAATTCAAACTTGTTTGTAACAAATCTTAAATCAGTTTCAACCTGGCCTTTGATTTACCTCACCCTGCACTCCTAGGCATATCTGCAAATGACATTGAGATGGATTCTTTATCATGACACAAAGCCTAGCCTTACTTCCTAGCTGCACTTCTAGGTGTAATTTTAACCTTAATACTGACCCTAACTTTCACCTCAACCTCAAATCTGACCTCAACCTCGTTCATAATTTCAAAAAACCCTAAATTTAATCCCAGGGCAGCCGTCATGGCATGTGAGCTTAAATCCAGAGCTCAAATGAATCCCTACACTTCAGCTTAATGGAACCACAGCTCTAGCCCTTTCCACTGGGTTTCTCTCTTCCCGGTCCTGCCTGCTTTCCCCTCCACTTACCACTGACCTTCTAGTCTTTCCTTTGACTACCATATGGCTACCAAGCCCTCTTTTGGACCTCTTGGAGCTGAGGGTCAGGATGCCTGCAGATTCCCTACTTTGCCAGTTGCTGCAACTGAACTGGATCTTTATTTCTCTGGGCTTTTGTTTCCCTACTAGTAGAATGCGGATACTAATCCCCGCTTTCTAGGAGGCTCAGGACAACCCTATAAATATCAAAATAGATAAGGAAATAAGGCTCACCACTGTGTACATCTGGTAGGCTCCTGAGCAACCTGTTATTGTTGGCAGTTTGGGAAAAGGGGTTTGGAATACAGAGCCGCGTGGACTCCTTGTGCTTCCTTATTGTTCTGTCTTATTCTTCCAAGGGGGTGGGCCCTGGCATCATTCCTGAACCCCATAACTCTCCTGAAGACTCTGCCCCCCCACCCTTCCTGAGCCCCAAGTCAGCTGTGGTGAAGGCTCTGGGATCCCTTAAGGAAGCCAAACTGTAGGATGAGGCGTCTCGTGACTTGCCCCCTGTTGGACAGTCCTGGAATCCAGGGAAGGTTAAGGAACTGTTCTGAACCCATGAATCAACCAGCGGTGACTGGCCTTCTCCCTTTTGATGGGTTCCCTTCCTCCCCAGCTCTCCTGGGGGCATATGTAAGAACAGGGTCTTCCTTTGCTCCCACTTTTCCATCCTTACTGACACAAAGGTCACCCCCAAGTTCCAGGACCCAGAGAGCAGGAGGTGTTATGATTGGTCTAAATCCCTACTTCCCACACAAATCTAAACCAGTTCACCCAGGCTTAAAGAAGAGGGGAGGAGGGGTCAGGGAATTTGGGGGTTGTGAGAGACTGTAAAGGGTGAGGGAATGTTTGAGGTGGGCATAACTAGAGGTCACGAGAGTGTACACATGTCGCAGGTATGAAGGTGGAGAAGGGCTGAGTGTCCCTGTGTGCTTTCTCTGGGGATTTCTTGCTACATCAGCCAGGCTCTGAATGTTTAATGCAGGCCCAGTGTTAATAGGGGCCATAATCTCCTAAGAACAAAGACCCTCAAAGCCTGGACTGTCTCCTGGGCAGCTACCGTCATCAGGGTGACTAAGCCATCGGAGGCCCCACTCTCTTTGAAGGGACAGAGAAAAGCTACTTTCCAGTATCCCCTGTTACCTGGGCTTTCCCTCCAGGCCCAGGTCCCAGCATGGGGAAAGCATCCCTTCTCTGGTTCACTATCTTTTAGACTTGATTTGAAGGGATCCCTAGGAAAGTAGGGATGCTTGAAGGGGTCGGGACCTGGAAATCTGGGTCTGCAATGGGAAGCCATGCCAGGCTCTGGGCTGTCTTTGGTCAGTGTTAACTTTTCAAATCCTGGCCATCCTTCCTCCCAAATCTGGTTTTCCCTTCCTCTTTCCCACTTCCCCCAGGGAAGCAGGTAACAAATGAGTGGTGAGGGGAGCTCCGTGGACGCTGGAAAATGGGGCAACTGTTGTCACCCCTAGGACTTGGCCAGAAGGAAGTGGAGGTTTAACAGGTGCCTAATTACAAGTCCCGCTGGTCGCTGTGCACTACTCTTGGGACAGGGAAGAGCTTGGGTGAGGGCTGGGTAATGCCTGGGTAGGCCACCCTGTCACCCTGCTAATTAGGGCTACTTGGGCTCCTCCCCAAGGCGGGGACCAGGCCCCCTCCCTCCTATAGAAATAACTCCGGCTGCTCCTTAGCCTGGCATTCATTGCACCTTCCTGCCACCCCGGGCAGTGTCTGGGCCCTCCGCTCCCCCTCCCTCCACCTGCCCCATCCACCCACCACCACCAGCCCACTGAAGTCCACCTCAGGCGGAGGAAAGACCAAGCCTAGAGACATGGGAGCATTCCATCTACTACTTGTGTGCCTGAGCCCAGGTATGGAGCTGGGCAGGGGCAGGGATGCCCAGAAGGCCAGGAATGAGTGAGGGGTCATCGAAGAGACTCAAGGATGGTCTATGGGGCACTGTCTACTTTCACTTTGCTGACACTGATTTGGATATTGCCAAGGGAGCATCTCCCCAGGAGGGCTTGTGCCTGAAGTCTTGGGATAGTGTCTGTGTGCAGAGACTTCGAAGTAGATCTTCATGGTGTAATTGACAGCTTGTGTAGTTTATAAATGTGTGCAGGAGCCTTTTGGGAAGATTCCATGCTGGGAGATGGAGATAGGGCTTGGTTGGTGATATGGAGTTAGCTGTGGGAATTGGAGGTGGGATATGAGTCAGGTGAGCAGCAGCTGTGGGTGGGAGCTGAGGAGGAGCCTGGCAATGATCCTTTTCATTCAGCCAGTCCGTGTGATCTTCCCAGTGGAGGGGCCAGCTCTCCCAAACCAGAATATTGGGCAGGAAAGCTGTTTGCCTTGAAAAGGCTCCACACACTGGGGTGTTTCCATCATAGCCAGTAAGAACCCAGGCCTAGGATCTCTGGTTCATGCCTCATGTGCTGTGGTAGTCAACAGGAGATTTCTCTTCTGGGATGAGGCTGAAAAATGTGGATAGGATGGATGGTAAACTCCCAGAGCCCTCTTCACTTCTCTGGGGCACTACTAGGAGGCAGGGCCCAGGTTTGGATACTCTGGCTGCCTGCCCAAGACTGGGCAAGTTCCAGCAAGGGACATTCTATTAAGTATTGCTGAAAAATAGCATGGGACCACTCCTGGGGTCTAGATGTAGGATGAAGGGTATGAGGAAGGGGACCGAGAAGGGAGACTGTTTCACTGTTTCTGTGTATGGGAATACACATACGTGTGTGTGTGTGTGTGTGTGTGTGTGTGTGTGTGTGTGTGTGTGTGTGCATGCTGTGTGTGATGGGCGCATTTGTGGCAAGATGCCTGCTGCACTCTTCCTCTGCCAAGAGCCTCTCAGGCTGTGCCAGGAGAGCTGGGGCATCTCCATGTATGCTCCGCGTGTGGTGTGAGGGGATGTGGGTTAGATGCTGTATGGAGTCGTGTGTCGATACTTTCCAAAGCTGCCCCTTTTCTCCTCTCTTCCCCTCTAGTCTAAAATCAGCTTGCAAATTCAGAATAGATTTCTTAGCTGAGAATAGACACTTGCTCACAGAAGGTGGTCAGCCCTGGTGATTTTGTAAGGAACCATCACCAGTTCCTTAGACAGCCTCTTGACTTCCCTCTCTTCCCGAGTGTTGCCTAGGACTCTTTTCTACACCGACCTTCATCCTGACTCTTCCTTCCACACAAGCTGTTTCCTCTCTTACATTTCCCTGGAAATCCTTCCCCAGTGTCCCAGAAAGATAAACCAGGGTGATATGCCAGGAACACCTTCCCAAGGGGTAGGAGGAGGTACAAAAAGGCTGGAACCCTTGGGAGGAGGTTGAGAAAGCATTTAAGGAGGCTGAGGAGCTAGGGTGAGGCTCCTTGACAAGCCTGGGACAATTGAAGCAAGACAGGCCAGTGCAGGGCGGAGGCATTCTTTTCCAGCTTGTCTCTCCTGCCCAAGCCCCTTTCTCTAAATACTTACTTACCCTCTGTCTGTCTGACCTCCACCGTGTCTGTCGGGAAAGGGAATCTGCTCTGTTGTCAGCTGTTGCCAGTGGCTCATCTTCAAGGTGGAGCCTTTGCTCTCAGCTGAAGTCTGGCTCATCCCTGGCTTGCTTCTTGCCGCCCCAGGATCTGGCAGATGGCATCACGATCCTTATCTTAGGAATGAGCTGGTATTATCTTGGCCTACGGCTGGAGGAGGCATCTCCAGGTTCCGTTAGAGTCTCAAAAGCCTGTTGGAGGATCTCAGAGTCTGTTGGATTATGGCATGTTTGTGGGCTAGCCATGGTTTAGAGGGGCAGATCTGGCGATGCTTGAGATGTTGAGGAGAAATGTAAGGCTCTCTCTAGCTTCTCCAGAGCCAGGCTACACACAGATCGGGCTTCTGCAGGTATGTCTGGTCTTGAATGGGCGAGCAGGAAGCCACAAGAGCATGCAGTGGGTGTGTCTTAGAGTAATGCGTACTCTGTCTGTAAATGTGTGTCTGTGTATAGATCTGATAGTCTGTGTGTCAGAAAGTAGGGACTGCATAGGCATATTCACATTTTGAGGGCTTGAAAGAACATGCCTGTGTCTTTTTGTTTAGCCCAGGACAGTGTATACCTGGTGTGTGTATAGGAGGGGGGGGGGAGAGAAAGAGAGAGACTGAGAGAAATGGGAAGAGGCTCTGAGATTTGGGGCTGGTCAGAACCTCAAAGAGCGTGTTTACTCCAAACAGCCAAGGGCAGAGAATCTTGATGAGGGGCTTGCAAAGGGAGTGTTGCAGAGACCAGGGAGGCAGGGATTTGAGTGTCTAGGGTGGAGTCCTGGGTTTACCTCCATCCCCCACCCCACCCCCTTTCTTTTCTAGGTCTAACCGGTTGGGGCTAGAGCTTGCCTGAGGCTTCAGGGTAGGGAGGGGGAGGAGCTCACTCCCAACCTTCCTGATCCTGGCTACAAACTCTGGGCACCTGCTCTGACTCAGTGGCAGGAGGGGCCCCAGAGGGAGCAAGCAAGTGGAAGCAGGAGGACATCCAGTCTATGGTGGTACACCTTACTATGCAAGGCTCATTATATATATCTTGCCGTAGACAAGGACATGCACACGAACATGGCGGCCAGGCACTAGGTTACAGCTGTCCACTGTCAGACAAAGGCATATACCGTCACTTAGAACACTTATATAGTCAGCATACATTATCATATCACACACACACACCATACCATACGACACCAACCTACACAGATATACCTAGGCTTATGCTTTTCAGGATTGAAAGGAATTCCAGGAGTCACTGTATCCACCCTCTTGTTTCTTGCTAGAGCACTTCAATTGACCTATATAGGGCCCAAATCCAGTCCACACAGGCAGATTTTAAAAACAGCCTGTTTCTTCCAATAGAACATCTAACAACTTTGGGTGTTGCATGCATATGCACACACAGTTGCCTACATTATCATGTAAATATGCAGGTAGATATACTACATGGTCATATGCACACATATCTTTGCAGCTACAAAGACTCATAAACATATAATGCACATTTTTGCACATAAATTCAAATGCACAGTTGTGTATACACATAAATATAACATAAGAGCTATATGTATGTAAACAGTATTCAAGGGCACATCTACACAAGTCTATAATATATACACAAGCTCATAAAACACTGCCATATAAATAAACAAACAATATTAAATTATTGTTTATGCCTGTACATACACACACACACACACACACACACACACACACACACACACACATCCTCCTTCCTATGGAAGCCCCACTGAGTTCTGGCTGACAGGTAGCAGAATGGCAGAGATAAACTACTTAAGCACTGCCTTTTTTTCTCATCTTCCCGCTCACCTTTGCTCTACACCAGCACTGTTGTCTGCTGTAAGGATCAACGGGGATGGCCAGGAGGTCCTGTATCTGGCAGAAGGTGACAATGTGAGGCTAGGCTGCCCCTACATCCTGGATCCTGAGGACTATGGTCCCAATGGTCTGGACATTGAGTGGATGCAGGTCAACTCAGAACCCACACATAGGGAGAATGTGGTAAGTGCTTGGCACAGGATTCTCTATGCTCTGTATGCTCTGTGATGTCAAACCTGATGGGAAGCCAACATCCCGAGGGAGAAGGCAAGAGAGGAAAGCAAGACCTTGAACTTCCTCCAAGATTTCTAGTGAATGAGGCAACAGGGATAAGAGCTGTCCAGCTGGGAGTCAAGCCAGACAGATTCCACCCCCCTCTATCCCATATGGAGGAGGAGATTAAATATGGCTGCCACCTTCAGAAGTTCTTGGTCTGACCTTATATTTCTCTAGAATATCTAATCTCATTAGCTTTCACTCATTCTTTAAGAGATCAGTGTGCCTGACATCATCCTTCCCATTTCTTCAGCAGAGAAAACTGAGTCTTAGAGAAGGGCTGTGAAATGCCCACTCAACTCACACCACCCTTGGCTCAGTTTATCTCAACAGCTCTGTCTCTCTCTTCTTCACAGTTTCTTACTTATCAAGACAAGAGGATTGGCCATGGAAACCTCCCCCATCTGCAGCAGAGGGTCCGATTTGCATCCTCAGATCCCAGTCAGTATGATGCTTCCATTAACCTCATGAACCTGCAGGTGTCTGACACAGCAACCTATGAGTGTCGTGTAAAAAAGACCACCATGGCCACCAGGAAGGTCATTGTCACTGTCCAAGGTATGACCAGATTCTTGTGGGCTCCCCTTCCACAGACTTCAGAGTCAAGGGCTCTGTCTTCTGGCTGGATCTGGATTTATAATTGCCTGCCTTGTTACAGCACGTCCTGCGGTACCCATGTGCTGGACCGAAGGTCACATGTCAAAGGGCAACGATGTGGTACTGAAGTGCTTTGCCAATGGAGGCTCTCAGCCCCTCTCCTACAAGTGGGCCAAGATCAGTGGGCACAATCACCCCTATCGAGCTGGGTCATACCACTCCCAGCACAGCTTTCATTCTGAACTTTCTTATCAAGAATCTTTCCACAGTTCCATCAATCAAGGTGAGAAGGCCTGGTCCAGGGAACATGAAGATAAGTAGAGGACTGGGAAGGGGGCCTGCTGGGACTTCCATGGCTTGTCAGTGGTACCAAGTCTATGAGAGACTGCTCATTTGGGCAAGTCCCAACAGCTACTATTGAGAGAAGGAGAGTCCGTATAACTGGGATGTCAGTCAAAAGCAGCATGGTTACTTTGGGGAGAACATGGTCCAAGGAAGAGGTGGGTTTGATTGAGTGCCCGCTAGGATGCTGATTGATAGTAAATCTCTGGCAGGCAAGTGGCTTAACACCTCTGTGACAGATGAAAAAGCAACACTCATTAGTAACTACCTTTCACTGGCATGTGAGGATTAGATGGGATAAGGTGTGTGAGGCTCTTAGCATTTACAGAAGCTGAATAATATAAGGGGGGGGGCAATGCTCAGACTCCGGATGTATTTCCCTGAGGTCACAGATTAATGATGACTTTCTCTCCTTTCTGAGAGAGAGATCCTTCCCTGTCTTCCTATCTCATCAAAAGGAGTATTTATAGTGGAGTGGACTTGTGAATGCTTGCCCCTGGGGTTTTGTTGTTGTTGTTTTCTGTTTGTTTGTTTGTTATTCTATCCTCTGTCCCACAAGCTCTTAGAGAGTAGGCTTCTCTGTCTCACTAACCCTCTGATGCTCTTCCAATTTCAGGCATCGGCAATGGGGACCTGCTGTTGAAAAATATTAATGGAGATGATGATGGGCTGTATCAGTGCACGGTGGCCAACCATGTGGGCTACAGCGTCTGCGTGGTAGAAGTGAAAGTCTCAGGTAGGTACCGCATCTCTGAGAGTCCCCTACCTGGGAGAGTTGGATTGCAGGTACCTAGACTTTATTTTGGACCTTCAGCTTGTAGCCTCTCCATTGCTCTCTGGCTAGGCTTTATTTAGAGCAGCTGGGGGCCATCTGTAAATTCTCTGACCCTTCACGTTCCCAGGGCCCTGGGTTCTTTTCCACAGACACTTGTCCTGACATGTGCCAGGCTGTGAGAGCCTGATTGCCTCCGCTTCTCTCCACAGACAACCGGCGTGTAGGCATGATCATCGGCGCAGTGCTGGGCTCTTTGCTCATGCTGGCCTGCCTGGCAATAGGCATCTGGGGGCTCATCTGCTGCTGCTGCGGAGGCGCTGGGGCTGGAGGTGCCCGCGGTGCCTTCGGCTACGGGGTCGGCGGCGGGGTCGGCGGAGGGGCCTGCGGCGGCGACTTGGCTAGTGAGATCAGGTAAAACCTGATGCATGCTGCATGCTGCTGCTCGGCGGGGGACCGGCGCCCTGTCCTCTTCACCCTTGTCTGCCATCGGCCGGCTGGGAATCCCACTCCAAAGCTGTTCGCCATCGCCATGGAGTGCTGGGACTGCAGCATGTCGACCTGCCCACTCGCCGCATGGCTTTTCTGTCTTTCCCCTTCCCGCTTCAAGTCTTCACCTCTGCTCCCTGTCTCCCCTCTTCTTCTGTCGTCTATGCATCCCTCGATCTGTCTGGCTTAGACTGTAAGCTCCTGGAGGGCAGGGACCGTGTGTTTCCACCTTTCCTCTGTATTGCGCCGGCAAGAACCTCAACATGCCTATTTAAGAAGAGTTAACATCAGTAGTGCTAATAACTTACATTAGAAACAAACTAGAAATAAAAGTAGAACAAGAATAGCAGTGCTAATTGATTGCAATGCCTTGGGAACTGAGGGAAAGAAGAGCGAGCCACAGGAGGCATTGAGAGCTTGCCAGAGCACAGGCAGGGTGAGGGTTAGTCAAGAAAAGGAGGGACTCAGCTCCCGAGTCACTAAGACTCCCTTCCTGGGACTGCCCACTGTGAGCCACCGGGACACTCGAGGACAAGCGGGGTCTGAAGGATGGGGATGGTGGCATGGGGGCGCTGCAGGGTCTCTCGCCCAGGAATGTACAGAGAGGAGAGTAGGTAGGGAGAGAGAGAGAGAGAGAGAGAGAGAGAGAGAGAGAGAGAGAGAGAGAGGAGGGGCAGGTGGAGGGGGGCGTGGGAGATGAGAGGTTGCCAAGAGCCCCCAGCTCTGCCCAGGCCGTGCCAACGCCGCGCCGTGGAGGAGCCAGCTTACGCGCCCGCCTGTTGTTTTCCAGAGTGGACGCCGAGGCGCCCCGGTGCAAGGCCAGCGGGCGCGGCAGCCGCGTCACCCACCTCCTGGGGTACCCGACGCAGAACGTCAGCCGCTCCCTGCGCCGCAAGTACGCGCCTCCGCCCTGCGGCGGCCCAGAGGATGTGGCCCTAGTGCCCCGCACAGCCTCCGCAGCCTGCGAAGCGGGCCCTTCCCCGGTCTACATCAAGGTCAAGAGCGCAGAGCCCGCTGACTGCGCCGACTGTGCCCAGGTCGAGCAGCGGTCGTGCAAGGACGGCCTCTTAGTGTGAGCGCGCAGCGCCGGGCTGCGCCCCGGTTGGGAGGCGGTTCGGGGCTCTCCGCCCGCAGCTGGGGACAGGCTCGGGCGGGCACAGACCCGGCTCTCACTGGCCGCCTGGCGGCTGAGAGTTTAGGGTAATTTTTCTCAGGGATGCCTAGGGGAACAGAGCCTCCTGTGGCTCTAAAGTAAGAGGGAGCAGGGAACAGAAGAAGACAGTTCAGAGCCCTCCCTCACCCCTGGGCTCCAGGGAGAGGAAGGGAGGGAAGCAGTCGATATCCCAGAACCGCAGAGGTGTCCCCAGCCAAGGCAGAGAGCCTCCAGCCCTGGGAAGGTGGGGGTCAGGACTGAATTGTTCCGTGTGTGAGATCTGAGCTCCGAGGCAACAGTGTTAGCACAATAAAGAAGCTTAAAGATGAACCGAGGTGGCTGTCCCCGTTCCTCGGAGGGCTGGACATGGGGAGGGGGAAACCCTGACAAGTTGTTCCTTACTGCCTTGCCTCCTATCTGAATCCTCGGCTTCCTATTCCTGTGGAGAAAGGCACAGATGGAAGGGGATATCTAGTCCTGTTCCTTCACAGTACAAATGCGAAACTGAGGTCCTTCAGAACGAACTTTAAAAAATTCCAAACCTGGGCTTCCTCTTTACTCTAGAAGAGGCAATGAGTGGGGGTGGGTAGGTATTAGAGGCGACCTCTACTCAGTCCCTAACCATTCTCAGCATCCCCTTTTCTCCATCCATCTACCTAATCCGACCTTCTTTATCTCTCTCAGGTGTATGCCTTCCTTTCCAGCAGCCAGGAAGGGATCTAAACTCATTCAGACTCTGGAATAGGAAGACCGGAGAATATCTAGCTCAACCATCTCTTTGATGGGAAGGTTAAGTTTATTAGACACCCACTAAGGGCCAGGTGTTTGCAAATGTTTTATTTTACTTACCTCTTAACTTTAGTTCTGTGGGGTTGTGCATCATTCCCATTGTACACAAAAGAAACTGGGCTTCAGGGGGATTACATATCTCAACAGAGACAAAAAAGAGGTGCAAGAATTCAGGATTTGGTCTAGGAATATTTGATTCCAGGGCAGCAGGCTAGTCTCTGATAGCCGAATTCTTTCTATAACACTTCTGATGAGAAATATGCCAGCCAACTTCTTACCTGCCTTCAGTGACAGCTCACTGCCTCCCAAAGTATGAGCCTTTGATTGTGAAGATCTCATAGAGAGTTTCTTCCATTGACTGTGTGTTCTTTTTATTCTCTGGTCCAAGACTTACTTGTGAGGAGCCCAGAATATCGTATTTCAACTCAGCTGCCTCTAGTAGACCACGTGGTTGTATTCCACACAGGACACCTGTGTGGTGATATGTGATATATTTTATATTTAATAAAATCAGCCTGAGATATCAGAGAACAGAATCTTCCACAGTCAAGACTTGAGAGTCAGAGAGTGGTGACCCATGCCTTTAATCCCATCACCCAGGAGACAGAGATCTTTCTGTGTTTCTGTGAGTTCAAGGTCTAACAACCAAACAGTAGTAGCTCACACCTTTAATCCTAACTCTAGGATTATGATGCAGACTTGAACCCTGAAGTGAGACAACTAAGTAAAGAAGATATTCAAGGCAGGCATTGGCATACATTCAGGCATTCTGTAGAAGCAGATGAGCCAGGCAGTGGTGACATACACTATTTGTCCCAGCACTTGGGAGGCAAAGGCAGGAAGATCTCTGTGAGTTCGAGGCCAGCTTGGTCTACAAAGCAAGTTCCAAGACAGTCAGGACTGTTACACAGACAACAAAATAAACAGACAAAAGGCTGAAGAGATGGCTCTGTCCTCTGATATTCCAGACTAATTTTATTAAATATAAAGTATATCACCACACACCTGTCTGGTGTTAATGGGTTAAGAGGTCTTCAGAAGCTCATAGCACTCTGAAGTCACTTTGCTTGGCTTGCTTTTCCCCAGCTACCTGCTAGCTGAGAGCCTAGATTCTTCTTTTGTTTCTCCTCTCTTCAAAAGAAACTGGTTGTTCCTAATCATCCCTCTTCTGTCCTAGGGCAACATAAAGTACATATGCATAAAGCTTGGTAGTAAATCACCTGGAAACCTCTGAGATGGCTTGGGGTTTGTCAATGGGGGACAGTGTTGTCCATTCTGTCTTGACAAGAAGGATGAGAGAGAATGGGTGCTGGGACAAAGGGAATCAAAGACTGCTTACCTAGGAACAGTGGGGGGGGGCTGGACATGGGGGTGTATGAAGGGGAAGAGAGTTAAGTAGGGAGCGAGTAGAGAATTCCAGAAGCCAGCAATCATTTGGGCCTTTCAGATGACTTACTCATAGATAGAGTTAGCTTTTCAGCAGGGCACTGCGCCTGGCACACTTTTGCCCTAAGGCAGGTGACTGACGAAACTGACTTGAGGAAAAGGTGTTCCTGCTCAGAGGAACTGCCAGCCCAGCCTCCTGTGAGGTGTTGAGGGGCTGAGGAAGCCATGTGGCTTTTACTGGTTGTGTTGAGTGACATCACCTCTCCCCTCCCCCATTCTGGGAGTTGGGGAGGCATGCTTATACTCAGATTTTATTTGAGCAGTGGCAATTGTAAGGCTCTGGCAAAGATTCTGTTAGGGTGAGTTAACTGGGAAGAGAGGAAAGTTTCTAGGCATATACCAGTGAGGGAAGCTTACTTTTCCAACAACTGATTTTACTACAAGAACAACCGGGTCTTTTTTCCTCATGCCTTCTTCTCCTAACTTGCTTGGTGTAGGAAGAAGGCATGTATGGTGCTACATGCTGAACAATGGATTTGGGGGTGAGCTGGACTGGGGCAGCAGTCATGGAAGCTTTGATTTGTAGCTGGGTTGCCAAATTTAGGTGGGTCCTATCACTGCTCTTGCTAGTCAGCTTTGATTCATTATGACAAATTCCTGAGATAATGAATTTTGAAAGAGGAAAAGCTGATTTTGACTCACAGTTCTGGAGATTTCTGTTCGTGGTGGCTTGGCTTCCTCGCCTTCAGGCCTTTGATGAGACAGCACGTAGTTATGAAAGCTCACTGGAGGAAGAGGTTCTTTCCTTCGAGCTGGAAAGCAAAAAGAAAAGGCACGAAGAGGAATTGGCCATGCCCAAATGTCTCAACTTCCTCCTAACTTCACCTTCTAAAGAGTCCATATTTTCCCCAATACTGCCAGAGACTGACATTGGCTGGTAGCACCCAGGACTTTGGTGGTCACTAATTAGCAATGCCAGGCAAACAGCTGGCCAGGCAGATGCTGCCTCCAAGGGAAATCGTAAAGACAGTTCTGATTTACTGCTCTGTTTCTCCAGAGACCCAAACAGCACAAAGTTATCTATTTCCATTTCTTTTTTTCTGATTCTGTCTTTTGCACCTCTTCTAATCTTGCCAGGACTAAATTCTAGTTCTTCGGGTCACTGAAGAATTATGTAGGTAATTGACATCTCCTTGGTAACACACACCACTCTCTTGACACCCATTAGCAACTAAACTCGGCATCCACAAGATTTTCATGAATTTTGTCTTCTCCAGTGCATCTGATGGTGGGTCATCTTTGCTAGAAATGCTTCTGAGTCTCCACTTACTCAGCCCCTCTGGTCTCCTTATTTCCTGCCGAGCCCTTGGAAAGGCATAGAGTCAATTCTCAAGCCTATGGGTAGGAAGAGTCTCATGAATCATCTGCTTCTTCCAAGGGTAACCATGACTATGTAGGCTGATCATCGCATTTTTACTACCCTCGGTCAAGTGTAGGTCCAGCCAAACTCACTTTTTCCTCTATTTATCTCTACCTCTCCCTCTCTCTCCTCTCTCTCTCTCCTTCTCTATGTATTTTTCCTCCACTTGCTGTGATTAGGTTGTGGCCTGTTTGGAGGCAGAAAAATGACTGCTCAAGACTTTAGATCTGTGTCCTAAGCTTCTTAGGACCTTCCTCTTGGCTTGGTCCCCTGACTTAGTGGGAGCCCAGGTAACCCTGCTCTCTATCTGTGTTCCCATCTGAAGCAATACTTTCGTTTATTCCTGGGTGAGAAAACAAGCCCAGTTCCATTCCATTCCTTGTTTGTATTTATTACATTCAGTTTTGTACAACAGTCTCTGCTTATGTAAAATTTTAGAAGTCAAACAGAAAGGGATTGTGTGTACCTTAGGTAATGTGACCTAAATTACAGGTTGGCAAGTATAGCCTGAGGGTCAAATCTGGCCCTTGACCTGATTTTATATATAAATCTTTATTATCATGTCTTTGTTCTAATAAGGTTCACATGTTCTGTAGGGCAGGTGAAGTGGCAAGGTTGGGAAATCTGAAGAGCTTTGGTTTGGTCACTGTGTCTACTGGTAGGGAATAGACAAGATGGCCTGCTGGCCCTTTTGGGTGGGACACTGAGCAGTAGGAGGCAGACAGAAGTGCTGGATGATGGCAAGCAGCTCAGCAGAGGAGAACTGGGCTCGAATTGCTGAACTTACTTTTATAAAGATCGAGTACAGGGATGGTGGATCCTGTGTGGACTTGGGAAGGAGTAGGAGAAAAAGAAGAGTAGAAGAGCTGTAATAAAGTGACTTTTTCTTGTTTACATATGCAAAAAAGCCTGTCCTTTTAGAGTTAGACAGAACTAGATCCATAGCTATTGAGTAGGATTCCAAACTGTCAGTCTCTTCATCTGTGAAATGGAACACGGAGAAGGTTATCTAATGTGATGTGCATATTACAGATACCCCCCCCCACACACACACACACACACACACGGTGTGGGGGGGAGAGAGAGAGAGATCGCAACATAGGGATTCAACAAGTGTTTGGATTTCTCTATATCTAGTGTGTAATCTTAACTCCCACAGAAGGGCTGGCCTGAAGCCTGGACCTAACCACGCAGGGTTTGAGATGGAGGCTGAAGAGCTCGGAGGGCTGGCTACAGAGAAGGGAATGCTTTGGGACTGAGTTTAGAGACAGTTCATTATCTGGAGGGAAGAGACAAGAAATTCTGTGAACAGCCAGGATCTAAGTAGGAGGACCAGGCCTAACCTGTGAAGCCCAGAGTCCACTGATATTGACAGCAATCCTCATTAGTAACAGCGATACTACTAATTACAGGAAGCACCTGAAACACAAGCTCGGCAGGGGCCCGGATCAGCTTCCAGAATCCTCTGGTGCCTCCCTGGACCAGGGCGTGTCTTCCTGGCACTTAGGCCCACAGCTGCTGCCCTTTGGGGTGCCTACTGTAGCCCTAGCAAGACAGCCTCTTCCAAGTGGCCGTTCCTCGGGAGGGCTCTTCACACAGCTTTGAGCCTGGAGGAGCCTTCCTTACAGGGCAGGGTGGATGCAGATTAGTTGCTGTTTTTTCCCCCCTTTCCTGAAAGTCAGCTCAGTTCAGGACTGGGCTCCTTTGGTCACTCTTCTCCCATCTGTCTTCTCAGCGTTGTCTGACTGCCCAAGCCTTTCTTCTTGCAGGTCCCAGTTGTTTTGAGACCCTAATCTCTACTCTAACCTCAGCCCTCAACTTGCCTCAGCTCTTGGCCAAGGCGGTTTACCTGCCTCTAAAGCTTCCTCCCTTCTTTCTCCCCTGACCACCCTTTCCCAGATGGCCTTCTCAGGAAGTCGATGGGACTAGCCCACCAGCCACTTCACCTCAGCCTCTCCTCAGCTGCTCATCGGGGGGGGGGAAGGGTGTTTGCTCAATTACCTTTTCTGTTTGGGGAGTGTCCTGTGGCTTCCCTGGATGTTGGTGTGGCCTGGTGTCCTCCTTTCTCATCATTTATTCCCCGGGGAGGGCAGGACCTCAGCAATTGGGTTAAACGACTGAGTGTGATGCATAGTTTGTGTGAGCTACCCCCTCCTGATTTGATAATGACAATAGTCAAGGCTTTGTGATTATTTTAGAGAGGTGGAGTTGAAAGGCCGTGTGTCCTCTCAAACCCTTCTTGAAGGCACCTGGGAGCTTAACTCTCCCTGAGAGAAGGGGATGAGCAGAGAAGGGCGTGAGTTGGGAAACTGTTACCAGTACTCTGGGCTTCCAAGGCAGGCACCAAGGGCAGAGTCTACCAGCTAGATCATAGTGAGCTTGTCTCTGTGACCAGCAGGCCATCAATCTTCTTCTGAGCGCAGCATGTAGGCTTCTCCTGTACAGTTTGCGAAGGACTTGAGGAAATGCCATGTCTGTGACTACTACTGCTATAAAAAATTGAGCAACTGGTCCTTGTTCCAGAGTCTAACCTACTATTATCACATTGCTCCTGTGGGGAAATCCGATTCTTTCTTTTCAGTAAACATTAAACCTTTCCAGGAATGAGGCAAATGCTCAGAAAGGGAAATAACAAAGTCAGCAGTTTTCTTTATTGGGATCCTTCACCTCCCTACCCAGTCACTTAAGACCTACATATCCACACAATATACACATTTATTTATGGATGCAGGCCAGACTTTTCTCCTAAATCCTACACTTGCTTTCTGCTAATTTAAGATAGTTCAGTGTTGGCAAGCCCCAAAGACAGCCTCTAGTCCTCCTAAATCCATCCTGCTACCTCCGTCTTCCACCTTGCTAATTCCTTTCTTATCTGTTCCCCACCATCTATCTCTCCCTGGTCAGGAGACTCTGGTTCTCCCTTCAGAGTAAGGCTAGGACCTGTCATTCACTCATTCTTCTTTTTTAAAATGAAATACACTACATAATACATAATGCAAAGGTCTTAAAGTAGAAATTTTTTCTTAACTATGGTTTCCTATTTTATCATCATCATCATCATCACCATCTTTTTTTTTTTTTTTTTTTTTTTTTTTTTTTTTTTTTTTTTTTTTTTTTTTTTTTTTTTTTTTTTTTTTTTTTTTTTTTTTTTTTTTTTTTTTTTTTTTTTTTTTTTTTTTTTTTTTTTTTTTTTTTTTTTTTTTTTTTTTTTTTTTTTTTTTTTTTTTTTTTTTTTTGCTATGTAGCCCTTAGTGGCCTGGAATTTTCCATGTAGCCCAGGCTGGTCTCAAACTCAGGATCCATTTATCTGCTCACTGAGACCTGAGATTAAAGTTGTACACAACCACACCTAGCTCATTTCCCATCCTTTTTTCCCCTCCCTCCTATGTGGATATGAGCTTCAATCTCTTATTTAAAATATTTTTCCATGGCCACCATGCTCCCTCTCCCACCCCTTCTCCCACTCCTCCCTCAGTTCATTCCCCAGAAATCCCAGGATGAGTCAATTCAGCCTGGCATATCCACTTGAGGTAGGATTGAGTTCCTCTCCCAAATATCAAGGCTGGGAAAGGTGTTTTCCAGCTAGGAGTGGGCTCGGAGAAGCCAGTTCATGGACCCAGGATGGGCTCGGGTCTGAGAGCAAGAGGCTCAAGGAACTGCCCATGCCTTTTGACTGTCATCCACATTCAGAGAGTCCAGATCTGTCCCATGAAGCACCTGTCACTCTTTACTGTTGTTTTGTAGTCCCTGAGCTCTCACATCTTGCCTGGTTTACCTCAGCAGGACCCTAGGTGATCATCCTGCTTGTTTTTCACCATGGTTTAGGATTTACAGGGGTGCCAGACTGATTGCTGAGCATTCTTCTGCTCAAACTTCTGAACTGGCTTTCCAGAGTCAAGGTTCTTAACTGAACCAGACCTTTTCTGTACGTTTGTGACTTGAGTTACTGTTCACCCCACTCTCTCCACTCTAGTCACATCGCATCACCTTCAGCTTCTCCCCATGGCTGGTCCCTTGGCTCTTCCAGATTGCCCAATGCAAGTTCTCATCTTCAAATCTCCCTCAATGTGTCCTTTTCAGTGTAGTTCCTCATGGCCACCTCGCCAAAGACTGCATCTTCTACCTACACTTGTCGTCCTTAACTTCCCCCACCCGTTTAAATTTGCAGACCATAGGTAGTCTTCAGGGGCATGCTGTTTCAATACTGTTTCATTTCACTGGTAATTGATTCACCCCTCTGACCCCAGACAAGTTCTATAAGGATAAAATGCAAGACAGGGATTCTTATCTGCTTTATCCACTAATGGACTTAAACTCTGAAAACAGCTGAACGTGCTTCATCAGTAAAGGTGCTTGCTGTCCAAGCCTGGCAATCTCAGTTCAATCCCCAGAACCCACATAAACATGAAAGATGAGAACCAACTCCATAAAACTGTTCTCTGACCTGTACATGTTTGTCGTGGCACATGCACTCACACTTCATACATATACACAAATACATACATAATATTTATGCAATAATAAATAAATGAAGGCCAAGCATATAGAGGATACTCAATAAATATTGTTTTTGGAAAGAAAAGAGATAAGGGTGGAAGATTGATTGAAGCAAGAAGAGTTAAGAGTTTGGCCTCATTCCCCGGGGAGGTGGGAAGTTAGGAAATAAACAGTCTTCTCCAGAATGCAGAGCTCTTGAAGACTCTAGAAGGTTGTCTGAGCCCAGACTATTGACTGTGCTATCTGGAAGGAGAAATAGAGTAGGAGAGCATCCCAACCTGAGAGAGACCCTTGGCTCACTCAATGGAGAGACTATGTGGCAATGGGTATGCACTGTCCACCTGTCAGCCCCTAGCTCCCTACAGTAACCTCTTAATTAACAAGCATGCTTTGGGGGATGTGCTTAATATGTATGACAAGATGGGGCTATGAGCCCTGATCCTTCCAGGAGCAGCCAGTCTCCCGAGGGAGATAATTAAGCTCATTTGGAAAAATTATACAATGATGCCTGTAGCTGTTGATTCAGTTTAGTGTGAGCTGGGAGAGTTGGTGTTGTGAGAACACTTGAGGAAAGGTTTCTGCAAGGAGGAGTGCCTCGGGCTGGGCCTTGAATCACTTGCTTGGAAAACAAGATGGATAAAGGGTTGCATGTCAAGCTGGGAGTTTAGGAGGAGTGCCTGGATTAAGGGATAGAGTGCTTGAATGTGTCAGAATTCTCAGATAGATAAGAGCCTTGCTTGTCTGCAATAGAGGGCGTGAGTGGGGTTTGCTGATGATGGCTGTTACCTTCATTTCCGCCAGGGCCAGGGTTGAGGGATTCTGGCTTCCTCAGCACTTTCTCTAGATTTTCCCAGCCCAGACAGTATAAGGAGACCCCAATTTAGTGTCTAGAACCCAAATGACCCAACCTCCAGGAATGTAAAAAACTCTGAAAACAGCACTGAGGAGGCTCACACTCTGAGGCAAGGGGAAAACTTGGTAATGGGATGCTTGTGTGTCCTTCCAAGAAGAAGCTATGCGGTGGTGGTGGTGGGGGTGAGATGTCACTGGGATAGTGATGCTGAGTGCCTACAGGGCCAAGGAATAAGACACAACAGACCGTATTCTCCTCTTCTGTCCAGACTTAGGATACTCTTGAATCTCTGCCTGCCTCTTCTCCTGACAGCCTATTAGCTCTCCAAAGAGTCTAGAACATCCCTAGTCCAGAGTGACTGAACATCCAGTGACCTGCCTACTTTAACTTTGTTGTATGCAACCAGCTGTGCCCCACCAGCAGGCAGGCACTGGGCACTAACCAGCAGTGAGCTTCCAATGTCCTGTAAGGGCATTTTGCACCCTCTGTTTCCTAGTTCCCTGACCCAAGGCAGCAAGTCCTTCCCATGAAAGGATACTCTAGTGTCTCTGACCTGGCCTTTGAGAGACAATCACAGTCTAGAACAAAACAAATGCATTGCAGTAAGTGAAGCACTACTCTTCCGTGTCTGATTTTGTCTGACCATATCACCACCATTGCTTGGAAAGGCTTCCTCAGGGATTCCATCCAGACAGTCTATGTGGGATCCTAGTGCTACAGGAGTGTCTGTCAGTAGGTTGGCATCACAGGATGTTTCCTCATAGCTGCTGAGGCAGCTCCAGTCACTCTCCATCATTATGATTTCAGGTTCTGAATGGTTTTGGTTTTTCTGAAAATGCAAAGGCAGGACCCAGGCCAGGAAAAAGGATACTCTGGGTCTAGATGAGTTTGGGCTGAAGGCTCTTTGGGAGGTACTTTTGTTTTAAAATACCTCGTAAATCTCAATTCTCAAGTTCACGTCTAAGGTAGATGACAGATCTGCAGTGCAAAAAGTGCCTGATTATAGACCTATCCCCATGATCCTGGGTGGGTGTACAGTCAGAGCACAAGAGGGATCTTTCTTCCTTAGGCTGACTTACATTGAAATTACCGGGTTGAATTCTATGAAATCATCTGTATTGCTTGTATCTATGACAATTTTCATATGATCCAACACAATATATTTTTCATCCTTCTCATATTTGTTTAGCTCCTGTCCCCTGATAATTAAGAGAGAATTCCTATCTCTGTCCTACAATGTGCTCGGCTCTTGGTATTACCAGTCTTGATGAACGACACCTCATCTACCCATCATCTCATCAGTGGTGGCCTTGACCCTCCTTAAGCCTAGGACACAATGTCCTGCCTATTCTAGGTCCTGGGTGCTTATTGGACACATCTGCTTCCCCCCCACTGTTCTGTTTATTTGAGGCTACAGTCACTTTCTGCCAGGATCACTGCACTGACTTTGTCTTCAGGCTTTTATTTTCTGCTGGCTCCATTCTTTACAGTGTCAGTCAGGTCTTTTAAAAATGCAAGTCAGATCATGTCATTTTCTTCCTCAAAACTTGTCAGTGGCCTCCTTTTACCTTTATAATTAAAATTTAAATCTTACCATGTCTTACCAGACCCTGCTTGACCTGGCCTCTGCAACAGGCTCCTTCTAAGGCCCCTCTTGCTCATTACCCACTGGCCACAGGGACCTCCCTTTTTAGTCTTAAGTTTAGACAATCACATACATTGAAATCTTTCCAGATGGTTCTCCATACTTGCAGATTTCTAAGTTTGCAGGTCTTCCCTATTATGCTTTACCAGTTTCCACTCTTTCTGCTGGCTGGGCTTAAACATCCCAGCCACGGAGGGGCATTTTGTGAGTTACCTTCCTAACAGCTATATTTTGTGCACTCAGTTTTTTTTTTTTTTAACTTGTGATTCTCAGTTATTTTCTTCTGATGATAGTACAGTTTTAATTAGCCATTTGTGCTGTTTGTTTCAAGCCTGTCTCTGCCTGGTGGGCTGCTGTTTCCTGAGTGCGGTGAGAGGCAGAGGCAGGTTTGTCTCCTTGGCAGCCCCTCCCCAGGGTTGCGTGCTTGTACTAGGCTCTCCTCAAAGGCATGCTGAGAGAATGAATCCTGAAGATAGACAGCTCAGTTGGCTGGGACATCATAGTCTGTTGTGCCAAGTTCAAATTCACAGCCTTCTGTGAAGTATCTCTAGGAACTGCCCGAAAAGCTGGAGTTTTGCCTGTAGTCATGGAGAATGACTAGGAATTACAATAGGAAAAAATCCAATTTAGGGTTTCTCCTATTTAAGCCCGCTGTTAATATTTATAACTATAAATCATCACAGAAGGGGAGCAGGAAGATTGTAAGAGCCAGAGGTAGTAGACAAGACGATACCATTGCACACAAACTCACAGTGGCTGTTCCTGCATGCACAATCCTTGCATGTGATCAAGAAAGCCAAAATCCCAGCACAGATCAGAGAAGGGCTCATGAAGTCCTATTCCTGGCTGTGGATCTCTTGGCTGTTGATGGCTTTTTGGGGAGGAAGAGTCAGTTTTGTAGAGGTATGTGGTCTCTGCTAGAATTCTTTTGCTTCAATAGGTGGTCCTACACCCACACACATACAGGCAGTACTAAGTGGACTCTGTGGGCTTTAAAAAAAGTGAGTACATGAAATTGGGAAAAAAAAGTGGTAGGGAGGATGTGGGAAGGGAAGAGAATGTGGGTGAGTTTAATGAAAACATATTACATTCATATATAAAACTCTTAATAAAAATTGGGGTGTGTGTGTATGTGTATGGTGTGAGTGTGTTGGAGGATGGGACTGTTAGGAATTTTCTGGGGGTTAGGCTGCAAGGCCATTGTTATCAATAAGAGGCAGGAGGATTCTACAGTATTTAAGGGCCAGATAATCAGTGGATCATGGGTTGTGAGATTGGGGATGATGGGTTTCTGAGCCTGATGGGCAGAACTGTGGTCAGTTCCTCCTGCTCTGAGTTCCTGCATGCTGGCAGCAGGTGGGCAGATAGTGAGCAGACCAGATAGCAGTGAGTCAGAGAGCCCAAGGTGGGGTTCCACTCCCTCACTTTCTCTCCAGTTAGGCTGAATTTCATTCACTTTAACTGACCACGGAGATTCCAGAGTAATCCTAGTAAGACAGAGCAACAGGAAGGCTATGTGATGGACCTGAAGGCCAGACAATGTGACGGTGTCTCAGTCCAAGAATCCCAGGTCACAGGATCACGCTGCCATGGAAGTGTGGCTCTGGCCCCAGCTGCACCCTCCCTTTTAGGGAGAGAAAACTTCAGGTCATTCATCAGCCTGTGATATTCTGGGAAACTGCTGAACAGAATCCCTCGCTTTGGGAAAACTTACCCCGGAAAATTTACAATGCTATCCACGTCTGCCCGCTATTTCAGGCAAAGTTGTTATTTACCATTTCTCCTGGGGACTGGACTGGCCCTTGCTGGGGACAGAGATCAGGAGACAGCTTTGAACTCACTGCAGGGTTGTTGACAATGAGATCAAGAGCCTCTTGAGGACAGGGCTGCATAGTGTTTTAATAACTGACAGATCTCTGCTGAGGTGCAGTGTGGCGGATGCTCAGTAAAGTTTATTGACTGAGCAGATGGACACATTTCCCTATACAGATTCCTATCCAAACTTTGTCTTAAAACTTTACTTTGTTAAGCCCACTGTTGCTTCTGACAAGATGTCACATACCACTCTTCCATTGTCCCAGGAGGAAAGTCCTTAGCTTCAGCTAAGTTGATCTAACTCCACTGATTCAAATCTTTAGTGAGCAACTGGAGTATAGAAAGTATAATAGAATAATTACTTGGAGATCACAAGTCTGGTCAGCATTTTCTTGCTCTCTCTGAGGACCCACAGCTTTAGGATGAATTCCTTATTTGTTTTAGTTGAGGCCAGCCAGGTTTGTTTTTGCTGTTGCTTTTGCTTTTCCATAAACCCAAAGAATCTTGACTAATACTGGTGCTTCTCTTTTATTCTTAGACATTCTCAAAACACGACGGTTTCCATGGCTGTGTGTATTATTCACTTGTTTGTATGATTGCTGGTTTGTGTTTCTTGGTAATGGTGTAACTGCTTCCCATCACTTTCCCCTTACAGTGCTGATATTTCCCCCAAGCAGCACACTGAGAAAAAAACGGCAGAAAAAGAGAGGCTAGATTAATCTTCCTCCCACAAAGCATGGCTGCATTCCAACTCCTCAGCAGAACCCTTCCTCTGGCCTCTTTCATCTCATTGCTTATTCATTCATTTTTTCCCTAAGTTGTAATGAATTTTCACTATTGGAAGGATGTTATAGATTGTTCGGGGAAGGCATAGCAAATAGTTTTCATCCCAGCAATCAACTTTGATTGGTAGGGGTAATGTCAACATTGCATCTAGACTCAGTGGGAGAAGTGTATTAGCATCTATTAGCTGGGTCTGACATGGCCCTGGAAGACAGAAGTTTGTATATATACACAATGCATTTGTCACTCACAGTACAACTTCCTAATATGAGCAGTCTCTAGTCTATGATCTTGCTCTGAGACAGTTTCTGCTTATTCACATTTGTTAAAACAGTTCATTTCATAACTGTATTTCATCATCAGAAAGTTCTTTCCTGGTGAGGTAGTGCAGTGTAAAGGGCTGAACTGATTTAGAAAACTAATTTTTGAACTAATTCTGAGTTTGAATGACTAATTACACCTTTTTGGCTTCATCTTTCACTTAAGAAGTTGAACTGAGTAACTGACTCCTGACTCTGATATCCTATTTTTTAAATGGGTCAATAACTGCATCTTGGTAATGTGCTCTACTGGTCCAGACTCATGTTAAAATCCTTCAAATATTTGTATACATGCATCAATCTGGGTGTTTTTGTTTGTTTGTTTCAAACTAAACACAATCAGTTCCTTTAGTCATTTCTCATAAGATAAGGGCTTCTAGACTTCTCACCGTTCTGGCCATTGTCTTCTGGGAACTCAAAGCTTATTGTTTCTTTAAAAGTATGACTCCTAGAATGGGAGCTACTAGACTATCCCCACTACCCACTCACATGCTCAGCCTTCCACTCCTGGAAATTGGTTGTTACCAACACCAAAGGAGAGACAGCCACTGAAACTTTCACAGATCTAGGGAGGTTGTATTCTGGAGTTGTACAGATTCCTCTTTCAGGCTGCATGCAAAACAGACACAGGCAGCCAGTGGGTCAAGTCTGGAAGGGACAGTTGTTTCCCTGAGAGATCAGTAAGAGCTGATTAACATGGCACAGGCACTGTGTCATAAACACGGAAGAAATGCTTGCTGGGAATGCCACTGATGAGTGCAGGAGCTCCCCCACCCCCCACTTTAAAGCACTGAATATTTATATCTCCATAAAGGAAAAGAAACTGTCTTCAAACTTACTCCTGTGCTATACTCTCTGCACTCTTTCATATTAGTTTTGAGATACAAGCTCTCACTCTGCAGCCAAGGTTGGCTTAGTACTCTCAAGATAACCTAGGCTGGCCTTAAAGTCAGCAATTCTGCTCCAGCCTTTCCAGTGCAAGGATTACAGGTATAAGCTACCATGCTCAGCTGTATTCTAATATTCTGTCACTTGACCTCTTGGCCCTAGGTGATCTTACATGTGTCATATATATGTGTATATATATATGTATGTATGTATGTATATATATATATGGCTCAAATGTTATTGCTAAAGATAAAGAAAATCAGAACAAGGAAGAGAAAAGGCATTACGAAGAGGGTCCTAGTCTGATCTTGTGCATGCTAGAAACATCCCCAAAAGAGACTGACACTTTGACTCATTGGGTCCCCTCTGCCACCCAAACTCCAAGGAAAGGAGGCTCTTTCTCTTTAGACCATGAGGTCCTACATGAGATGACCCCAGGCCGTATTCATAGACCTTTCTTTCCTCTTATTTCTCTCTTGTTTGGATCAGCTACCCGGTGTCTATTGGCTGTGTGCTGTGTTCCCATTTAAGGTCTTTGCAAATTCTGTGCTGACAGTACTCTCCGCCAGTGCGCAATGACATCTTAGTTAAGATGAGTCCTCACCAGCACATCAGTCCCTAGCCTCTTACTTCTCCTTCCCTCCCTCCCTCTTCCCCTTCTTCCTCCCTCCCTCCTTCCTCTTTTCCCTTCCTTTCTTCCTTCTCTCCCTCAATCCCTCCCACATTCTTTTCTTCCTTCCTTTCTTCCTTCATCCTTGCCTTCCTTTCTTTTTTGTGGTTCTAGGGATTGAACCCAGAGACTCATGCATGTCAGGAAGCACTCTCCCACTGAACAATATTCCCAAGCTCATCTTTTGACATTTTCTTTTGATACAAGTTTCTGACCAAACCAGCCAGGTTAGCCTTGTAGTCTAGACAGGCCTTGGATTATCACCCTCTCACCTAAGCCTTCCAAGTAGTCGGGTCTCTAACGTTGTACCACAAATCCAGCTTGCACTATCTTTTTAAAACAGAAACTGTCAGCATCTAGCATACAATTATTGATTTATTTATATGCCATTGAACATGGACTCTGTGAAGGCAAAGGCTTTGCTTCATCTGAAACTCATTCCTAGGTGCCTCAGAGAGTTCTCAGCAAATGCTGAGTGCTCAGTTCATACTTGGAATGGTGTAACTTTTGGTGCATCTTTCCCAATGTCTCTTAGAATAAGGTTGCTCTCCCACAAGCACTTTGTGTTCTCCCAAGAAAGGATAATAATTCTACCAGCTGACAAGTGAGTCACTGGGGATAGGAACAGTAGTTTGTCTGAGAAGCATGGGCCTGTTTCAAGAGGATCTGGTACAACTCACTGCAAAATACACTGTCTATACAAGGTAGATAAAAGTCACCTCACAAAGAGGAGAACTATGCTTGGATTTGAGGTGATGCTGTGGGGATAAAGAGAGGAGAGGTGGGGGACAGTGTGTTTTATTACCTCAGAACCACCTTGGCTCATTACTACATCCTGGATTTACTTCTTTTTCACATTGTGTTTAGGGACAGGCTGGTTTTCCATGACTTGGTGAGAAAAGCCTATAGGTGGCAGGGGCGGGCAGCATGCTGACAGGCTGAGTGGGCAATAGCTCTACTGAAGGAACTTAGAGGAAAGAGGAGAGAGAATGACATAAAGCCAGGGACCTCTGAGAAAAGCCAGCAAGAAGGGATCCAGGGTACGTGGAGAGGAGGTGTGTACTGTGCACACACAGGACAATGCATTGTGCCCATCACTTGTCCCAGGAAATTGACTGTCTTGGGACTGGGGAGAAGAGGGAAGTGCCAGGTCAGGACTGACTTCCTGGGTGGACATACTGAGGCCACCTAGGAAACATATTCAAAACTATCTCTGCTTCTTCAGTGCCTTCTTCTTCTCTATTACCAAGGTTTGGGTGGGTCCAGGGTAAAACATCCCATTTGGATGGGAATAAGCATGAACCTTAGTAGCTGCTGTCCCCTGAGAATAAACTTAACTCATTAAAGGTTTTTTTTTTTTTCCAAGCAGCAATAAATAATTTAGACTTTTTCAAAACAGAATCATTCAGTGGCAGGACACATTTTCCAAAGATGGCCATGACAGCAACCTTGAGGATCCTACAGCTGAGGGGTAGGAACTTTGCTCTCCCCTTGAATTTAGGTGGATCTTCTACACTTGTGTCTGAAAATGAATGTTACAGATTCTAAAATGTCTCAGTTCCCTTCCCTTCCACTATTCCTCCTGTGTAGCTTTTCATTCTCCCAGTTTCAGGATGACAGACTTATTCTGAAGTTAGCTGCTTCTCTTGCCATTATGTAAGGCTTTCCTGTTGGCTGGGTCAAACTCTTTGTTTTTCTTTTCTTTTTGGAAACTGTGTAGAATGTATAGAAATACCTTCAAACCACCCCAGATCACACAGGAGGCACGAAGGTTAATGGTGATGAAGATATCTATTAATGGGGGCTACCAGGAAATGGTTTCCATCCCAAGATTCCATCCCATTTATCCTTGTCATCTATAACCTCAATTTACCTTCAAGGGGCCTTGAACTCAGGTGATCTGAAAGTCCTTCAGGCCAGAAAGAAAAAGTCCTGCTGTCCACCTTTCCTTATTCTTTAGCTTTTCTTATGATAACATCTTGAACACAAGGATCTCAGACTCCAGGGTTGGAATTGGCAGTGGTTAGCTCAATTTCCCCTTAGCTCAAACATCGGTATCTCTTTGGGCCCAGGACGTGGTCTGGAGGCAGTCCTTTGATGGTTAGATCATTCCTTCTCTATAGTGGTGGAAGAATGAATGCTTTAGATAGACAATGTCTCTGTGGATCCTAAAGAATGTCCAGGGCTCTTAAGGAAGCATTCTTTTAGTTCACCTTACTCAGAGAAGATCCAGTATGTGCGAAGAGGAGGGGTTGGGGGAGCTGGAGCCAGGGTGGCTTCCTTTGCTGCTCTCTAGTGGCAGACAGGAGACTTGTGGAAGTTACTAGTATCCTAGAAGTTTCCAGGCATGGAGCATCATGTGGTTGTGCAGAGCGTCTCATCATGATCCAAGTACCAGTTTATGTTGTCCCTCATGGCATACCTTACACGAGGGGATTCTCCATCTCTGGAATCACCCTGTCAGTGCGAGCATCCTTCCTTTTCCCTGGGTGATGAGATCAGAAGGTTGGAGTCGTGGTACACTTGGCTCTAGACCCTGAACACTAGATGTTCTGAACTTAATAACCCCTTCTTATTTTCTAAAATGATGGAAAAGTGGATGTCTGTTAAGAACAGAACATTATTTTTAATGTCTACATGTCATTTGCACCCATACCATGAGTTAGGGCTGTGCCATACCTGGTTAAATGGAAAGAAGTCATGTGGTAGAGCAAGGACCAGCCCCTAGACACATTGTGTGGAGCTTTTACATTATCTCAGGTGGCCAAGGTTGTTCCTTTATGAGCCTTTAAAATGTTAGGTTAAGTGAATGGGGCCTATCACAAAGAACCACATAGTGGGATTCCATCCATGTGAACTGTCCATAATAGATAAAGAAAGTAGATATGTGGTTGCCTAGGGCTGGCGGAGCACAGGGGGAGTTGAGGAGTGTTGATTATATATGGTTATAGTCTTCTTTTGATGGGGGAGGTAATAGAAATGTTCTAAAATTGGTTGTAGGTTGGAGGTGAAGCTCTGGACTAACTTTAAGCCATTAAATTGTATACCTTAACTAGGTAAATATGATTCATATCTCAATAAAATAGTCTTTAAAAAACTGCTCCTTTCTTGGCTTTTACTTTCTTGCAATGAATCTTGGAGGGCAAAGGGTGTGGGACAGACCTTCTTCCTAACAGAACTCCCAAATAGAGTGCAGTCTAAGCTACCAACCTCGATTTTCCTGTCCTTTGAAAAAGTGCACACGTGCTGTTGCTCTTGGACCCGAGTCACAGAATAAGACCCTGGTCTTCCAGGACACAAGTAACATAACAAGGTAAGCAAGCTCAGCATGAAAACAGTCACAAAGCCTATGCCATTCGAGGTGCCCCTTCAGGAGCAAGGCATAGGCCATCTGGGCAGATGTGGGGATAATTATCTGGTTGTTGAGCCAGGTTCTCCTCACCCCTCTTGTGTGGAAGTTGATGTTGTCAGCACTGCCAGGAATGGAATGGGGTGGGGTGGGGAGGTGGAGGGAGGAGGTGGAGGGACTTTTTTCTGGAGTTCCTTGCTCTCCCAGAAGACCCGGGTTCAGTTCCCAGCACCCTCATGGCAGCTCACAACTGTCTCTGTTCCAGAGATCTGACACCTTCATACTAATGCACATAAATAAAGCTAAATAAATTACAAAAGAAGAATGATTGGCAAGAAGTGAGTAGGATTCATCAATACTTTCTCCCAATAACTATTCACCAATAGTTTTGGGACCCAGGATGCTCAAGGGACCCATTGGGTATGGTCCATCATGCCCAAACTCTTTGTGTGGCTCAAAAGTCATCAGGAACAGACAGGTAGTTAGTCCCTGGGATGGAGTAAGCAAAGGCGATTAAAGGAAGGATATTAATCAGACTGAAGTTAGGTATGGAGTTAGGGAAGGCTTCTGGGAACACAGTCACCTTTAAAACTCAGCAATAGAGGGCCAAATGGAAAGGAAGAAACACAGAAAGTGTGCTCGAGGCAAAGAGAATACAATGTGCCCAGACCCTTGGGGAATGTTGAGAGAGCAGTTCATTTGAAGATTTCCAGAAGAAAAGTCAAGTTACCCAGTTTGATTGGAGACCAAAGTGTGAGGACAAGGCCAAGATATGAGACAGGAGATACAAAGGAGCAGGCCTCTGAATCTTAGTGGGAAGAAGTCCAGCCCCAGCTCCTTACTGGCATTTCCACTTCCCCACCCTACTCCCATGTTCTGCACTTAGAAGACTCCTACCTGAGCAGGGGCCATGGTGCCATGCCCCGAAGAGACCAGCTAGAATCAGGAACAGTGAGATGGGTATTACCACCAGCAGCACATCCTTGTAGGAGGCCTTCCCAGAGGCTGTAACATAGAGGGTAGAGTCAGAGATGGGTCTGATACACCACAATCCCCAAACCATTGCCTACTGGTCTTTGGCTTACCTGACTCATGATGGCAGCTCTCCCAGGGGATGACTGTGGCCATATCCCAGCTGACAGGGTTGGAGGCAATGCATGTGTAGGCCACATCTTTGTCTCCCAATCCTAGAGAGACACTTAACACCTGTCCATTTGAGAAAAGGCTGTGCAGTTCCACATCAACGTTTATTGTCCCCTCCCGTCGCCAGCTATATGTTATGTCACTCATGTTGGGGGCCCAGCAGGACAAGAAGATCTGGCAAGTATTGGGGGGTTGAGCCTCTTCTGTTGCAGCCGTGAACACTTGAACCATGGGTTTGGGTACTGCACCTATGTAAGAATAGCAGAATAGAGTGGGTTCCAGGGCTGCTGGGGGGAGTCCACAGCTCTGTATCTGGGTTCTGTGCATGCTTAGATACCTCTTTTGTTCTTTAATCTCACTTATCTTTCCATTGATCATTTTTTTTGTTTGTTTGTTCGTTTTAAAGGTTTATTTATTTTGTATACAGAGTCCTGTCTGCATGTATACTGGCGTGCCAGAAGAGGGAGTCAGATCTTACTATAGATAGTTGCAAACCACCATTTGGTTGCTGGGAAATGAACTCAGGTCCTCTGCAAGAGAAGCCAGTGCTCATAACCTGTGAGCCATCTCTCCAGCCCTCCATTGCTGATTCTTTAGCTTGGTATCCAAAGCTTTTATGAAATGATTATGTCAATGTCTTCAGCACATTCTCTGCTGCTCTGTCTGTCCCATTGGTTTGAAGTTCTCCCGAATCTGAGGTTCTGTTTATACAGTTTATGCTTTTGGCTGGTTCGTCTGTGCACACAAATGCTCCCTGCTTCTTCTAAAGGTCTTGGTCTGTATTTCTGGCTTGTCATCATATCAAAAATCCTCCTGTTTTCACTTTCAGAGTGCTGCCATTGCAGGGTGTGCCGCAAAGCCTGGCCCTATTCTTTCCCGTTTCGCCCATGTAGGGACCGCCTATGCATCCTTTAAGATCCTCTGAGCCCACTCCATTAGACACACTGCTTTTTATGCATTGATTGTGACACCTTCCCTGATAGTGCTGGTATGACTCAGAACTCTCCAGGCACTCTGTTCATGTCTTTTTGAAGCATTTCTTTCACAGTGTGTCAGTCAGTCAACAGGGGATGACAAGTATTTATTAGTTCAGGTAAGAACACACATCCCACGTTGGTAGCTTACAGTTTAGTGAAGGAGACAGATGCTGACATGTGATGATGAACATGCATAAAATTTGCTGAATGAGGAGTATGGAGGGAGGGGGTCTGTCGTCGCCATAACCTTACCTCTCCAGTGCTGGCAAATTGGTGCTTGATACCTGGGCTGCTAACAAATTAGTGTCCTGGTATCCTAAGCAGTGGGTCCTCATTCCTATATAGATTGATGAGTAAAATTCCGAGTCTCTAGCAATGGGGCCAGTGGGAGAGCATTACAGTGACAATGGGAGGGCCGAGCGCCTGACAGCATTCCAGAGTCAAGCAGTGTAAAACCTCGTTAATGCCAGCTCAATCTGGTGGGATTTGTGATATGAAAAAAGAAATGATTTGCTGGGCATACTAATAGTATAAACAGAGATTACAGGGGGGATATTTACACCACTTAAGAGGACAAGCTGCCTCCAAACACGATCAGGCTCAGTAGAAACACCCATCGACATTTCTGGTAACCGATCCGCTAATTCAAATCATTCTTATCTATTGTCAAAGCCGAGCTCCTAAGGACGGCTGCTTGGCAGCTTCCTGCAATTAGTTCTAATCACGCTATGTATTTGGAAGCAATAAAACAGCAATTTCCTTAAAATCTGTAATTCAGATACTGAGAACAAGGCATTTTAGGGCTTAGCGGTGTGGGTGCTGCATGCATTACCACACTCAATGGCCTTGTTTTGCATGTGCAGCAGCTGAGACACAGGGTAGGGAGAGGCTCCAGGGCCTGTGTGGCCGTGGAGGTTGTTCACTGCACAAGGGCACGGGAGTTGGGGACTAAAGAGTGCAGCATTCTGCCTGCTAAGATGTACAGCTTGCTTCAGGCCTTCATGGTTCTGGAAATGCACCCTCTAATTGTACAGCAGTATCCTGAGTGGCTTACTCAAGGGCAGGTAAGACAGTTGTCTCTGGAGCTTTGGGAATCCTCCCCAGCTTGCTCACAGTCTCTTTCTCTCTTTCTCCTGCTTCCTCTTTCTATTTTCCATCCTTAAATTTGGACTCTCCAAAACCTTCCACATTTTTGAATTTTTCCTGAAATACTGGTGTGGGACCACTTACATTTTTGTCTTACAGCCATTAGGTAGATGAGATGAATGGGAGCCTTAGGAATGGATGGGGACAGTGGAGGAGAGAGGAAGGAGGGAGGGAGGGGGAGGGGGAGCTCATTCTATCCTCACCCTATCCTTAGCCAATTCATTCACTCCAGCTGCAGGGATAAACAAATGCAGCTGCACACGATGCTGTTATTGTGGAGCAAAGCCCACCCTGTGGACCCTAAGAAATAAAAATAGTGACTACTTTTAGCTCTTAAGTAATGCAGCTCAGGTTAGCCTTGAACCCACAGCAATCCTTCTGCCTCAGACTCACAAGTGCTAGGATTATAGGTACCTATTACCACACCCAACTAAGAGATCTTTTAGGAAAAATAAGGCTGGGGTAGGGGAGGTCTAGTTTTCTGGTAGAATTGGATCTTAGTGTGCACAAAGCCCTGGGTTGAATCTTTAGCATTAACTTTAGAACAACAAATAAAAAAGAAAGAAAGAATAAAAGAAAACAACAGCAAAACCAAAAAACAAAACACCCAAACAAAACAGAAATATAGAACAAAAATCCCATAATTAATTACAGTTCAAGTTGCATTTAACTTGGAAGTAAAAAAAAATTATGTCATATGCTATATTTTTTCCTTTCTTTTTTAGTAGTAAATAAAATAATAGTGCCACCTGTAATCTATGATGATACCTTAGAATGGGTCAACAGGCCACTTTGCCCTACATATCACTGTGCCTCATCCTTATGTACGGAGTATTTATCATAAGGCTCATTGTACAAATGAGAAGAAAGGCGAAGGTCTGATGGGTAAGCACCATTTCCCAGCCTGATGAGCCAAGGAAAGAATGACAGGAGTACAGATGAGATTGGTGGGCTGGTGAAGCCGGCTGCTTCATGAGATGCTCACCTGGGAAGTGCGTGAGAACATTTTTAGATGTGACTTCCGGGGAGCAGCTTTTCTCTGACTTAGCAATATGGCCAAAGGTCGCGCCTTTCTGGAACCTAACCCTCCTCAGCTACCATGGCTCCAGATGCTTGCTTGGCTGCTGGTTGGCAGGAGGAGAGTCAGGAAACCAGTGTTGGGCACACTTACCATACACTTTGAGATTCAGGGTCTGGGTCCAGGTTTGACCCCCCGTGTCCACCATCAGCACAGAGAAGTTGCCGCTGTCTCCAGTTTTCAGGGGCCCAAGCTCGAGGCTGAGGTTGCTGTGTAGCTGGACTCGGCCCAGGAAACGGGAGTGGTACAGAGTCTCCAAGGAACCCCGGAAAAGTGTAGCCAGGAGCTCCTCTGATGGCCAGAGAGATCGCCAGATGGCCTCACGCACTTGGAAGCCAGGAGGACACTCTGCCACCAGCAGCACGGTGTCCCCCACTTTACTTAGGACTTGGACACTGATGACCACAATGGGAAGGAGTGCTGTGAGGGCAGAAATCGTTGTGAATCTGCCTGTGTAGGCCTCTCGTCCAACTCCTGGCAAACAGCTGAGTTGTTCAGAACTGAGTTAGGGCTTCTCCACCACCCAGAAGCTGCACCGAACTGAGGGTGTAGTAGTGTGTGTGGTGTATAGGAGAACAAAAGAGAAAGAGAATCTGCTCTCTGCTCATGGAGAAACCAGACCTCAAGCTAGCCACTAAAATAAATTATCATGATGAGAAAAAAGGGGCTGAACACAAGTAGGTTAATAGGGGTCTTCACCCAGGCTGGAGCAGCAGCAGAGAAAAAAAGAAGCCGAGGCCAGTCGGGAAATGAAAGTGTGGAGGGGAAGTGAGCTGGCGGGATCACACTGTACCATGAAGCAACATTGGTTTATGGTTTGTTTTTTCCCCCCCTTAGAGCAATGGTGTGCATGCGTGAGTGCATGCATGTGTTGTCTCATGCAGGTTTTATAGAGAAAGCAACATGCTGAAATGCAGGCCCAGGATGGTCGGGGTAGAAGGCAGGAGAATGCATTGGAGGTCTGGGAAGGCTGAGGTTATTAATGCAAAAGAGAGGTGATGAAAACCTAAACAAAGGAAGAGAACCATATGAGTGGGGAGAATTGAGGCAGAGAAATTAATAGTGTAATTAGTAAACTCTGGTATTAGATTAGGCCCAGAGAGTGAAGGAGAGAACTCAGAGAGTGCACCCAGGTCTTTGGGATCCGTTACACAGCATTATTTGTGATCGGAAGCAAGAACAGAGACAGACAGGAGATGAGATGGCAAGATGCTGCATTTTTTTGAGGACTGTTTTGAGTTTGAAGTATGAGGAAGACGATCCTGGTTGACCTGCCCTCTTGACTCCTTCTCCGCCTTTTTCATGCTTACTCTGGAAGTATCACCGCCACCTCTAACCTCTCCCATATCTCACTGCAAGTATACATTCTTTCTGTTTTCCCACAGTGATCAGAGATCAAGACCCCTGTCTTATCCTTGTCTGTTTCGGAATCAGCATCTCCCACCAGGCTGTGAACTTTTTCAGGTCAAGAGCAAATGTCTTCATCCGTGTACTTGCAATGCTCCAGTTTAATATCAGACCATGGGAACTCAGGAAATTTCACTGAGTTTGCTGAGGACCAGCCCTGAGACTGGCGTAAAAGGAGGCTTTGGGATGCAGGGCAGGATTAGGATTGCTACATAATGTATCCAAGTGCTGGGATTTGGATAAGGAGACCTGTTATGGATGGCCACACTGCTGGCCACATTCCTAGTCCTAGTCCTTATCTACATCGTTGCCCTGTCTGGGCCCAGCCATCTCCATCCTTACAGGACACAGCTTCAATGTTCACAGAGGATGTCAGTTGAGACTGAGGTTCTCTCCTGTCCTGCCTCCACCACAGATCAGCTGTGTGACCTTCAGCCTCTCACCTCTGTTCTCTAAGTAAGACAGGGAGGCTGTATCAGCCCTGTTGTACTGTTGCCATTAAGAACCTCCCTAAAAACAATTGAAGGTCTGAGGATATAGTGAGTTCTTGTTTAGTCCTTAGGAGTCCCTGAAGGATACATCAGTGCCTTGGGGTCTGTAAACTCCATTCTGGTCCTTCAGGGGCTGACCTTGTCATGTTGACTACTTGTTGACCAAAGAGGAAGACATGGGCACAGATGAAGAGGCCACTGAATGTTTGGAGACTATTCTCAAGCCCACAGGGACCATGTTTAACCTACTGTCACCCCTTCTTCTTACCCAAAGTCTACTTTCCTTGTACAGGATACAAGAGGGACCCTAGCATCCTTCAGGCTGCTAAAAGCATTCCTCAGACCATAGGGAACCCTGCTATGCTTTACCCTCCTCTCTTTTCCCTGGACTGTAGAATCTCCATGTGTCAGTACCAATAGAACCCCATCATCCCTGTATCCATCTTTCTGAAAACTGCCGTTATTTTAAGCTGCTTTGGGTCCTAGAACAGACGATGTCTCCTGGATACAGTTACCACTAGCCCTGCCACCCCATTTCATCCCAGACCCTGCTGCAGTTTGCCCTGGGGCTTGCTTCACTTCTCCTTAGCTTCTGGGTTTTTACTTGTTTTTGAGAAGCAGCTGTTTAGAGGTCTGACGAGGGCAGCTTGGGAGGGGCTTTTAGCTCCCTAAGAACAGACTGTCCATCTGCCCCACTTACCTTCGCAGAGAAGAAGACCCCAGAGGGACCACATGGCCGACGTCCTCCTTCGGAATTCTCCCTCAACAAACCAGGATATCCTTGCCAAATCAGTGCAAGGAAGGAGCTGTGGTCCTTCTGGAAAGTCCCATGTTCAGAAGGAGGAATCTTGACTCAAAACAAGATGTCTTGAAAGTGAAAGCATCCCAAGTAAAGTGGAAGTTGGCTGTGGCCTGGCTGGGCTTTCAGAAGATTATGGTAAGTCAGCCTCTTTCCTGTGCATGTGGCTTGCTAAAGCATAGTGACAAGCACACGCACACAGCCCATGTGGTTCTTGTAGACTGTCACCAGGCTTCTCTGCATCCAACCCTGCTCATGGCTGTGTCTGATCACCATCATTGCCACAGAGAGCCCTCTCAGCTGCAATTCCGACCACTGCTTCCCCTCTGCTGAAAATTCTTTGAAAACCTTCTGCTGCCTACGGGATCAAGGCTAAACACTGAGCTTGGCATAAGAGGCTCTCCAGCTTCTTCAGGCTGGCTGTCCACATTCCCATTCCTCTTGGCTGCCCCCTTTTTAGAACCGCACATTTGACATGAGCACACATTGTATTGGCTTCCCAAGCAGGCATGCTCTTCCATCTATCTGCAGACTCAGGCCAGCTCGGCACCTAGCCAGGCTGTCCTTCAAGGCTTCCTGACTACAAGCAGGTTGACAAGCCTTGTGCCCATGTGCACTTACTCTTTCCTTATGCCCTTGACATGTTGCAAGTTGTAGTTTCATAGTTTCTGTTGTCTGTTTAACAGCAGCACATGTATTTGTTTCTGTGTTGTGAATGCTTATTGTTTAATAACCATTGAGTGAGTGAATGACTGCTAGACATGGTTGCCCCTTTTGCTTTCATGTAAGGCTGAGGACCATTCTCAGAGCTGAGCTTCTTGTAGACCAGTGGAAGTAATAGTGGTGAAAGAATGTAAAGCCAATGTGATGTTAGACTCACAGAGGAGCAGAGCACAGGTCTGTTCTGTCGTAGTGACGCCCTCCTCACTCGTATTGTCTGCTTTTTGTTATTTAGTTGATTCTCCTCCTCCTCCTTCTCTTCCTCCTCTTTCTCTCTCTCCTCCTCCTGTTCCTCTTCCTCCTCCTCCCATCCTCCTCCTTCTCTTCCTCCTCCTTCTCCCCTTTCTCCTTCTCCTTCTCCTCCTCTCTCCTTCTCCTCCTTCTTTCCCCAGTACTAGGGATGCACTGGAAGACCTCTGGAATGTTCTATCACTGAGTACCCCTATCTCTAGCAGTGAAGTTTCTTAAGATGTTGTCCTTGAGAAAGATTCCTAAATGCCGTGAGTGTGGAGCATCGTGTGTTGTCCTAGCTTCTCAGTCAAATGGGTGTCAGACTTTGGTACCATTGAATCAGGAATTAGACATATAGGATTGGAGCTGGTGGGCAGGAGGGGCTGGGAGAGAGTCCCTGCCTGTAGAGACAGCCATGCCAGGAAACGTGAAGGCTGCTGGTACACACGCATTTCTCCAGACAAATGAGTCACATAGGCAGTCAGCATGGCAGGAGGAGTGGGGGATGGTGTCTGTGGATCTGGGCAGGGATTGTTTCCTGAGCAGGTAGGCTTTGAGCATGAATTATTAGGAAGGGAAAAAGGAGGCCAGAGGTTCTGATGGGCCTTGAACACAGGAGAGAGTAGAGTGTATGAAGAGTCTGTAGTAGGAAAGTACCAAGTAGGTAGGTTCCAGAAAGGATGAGGGGCAGTCAGGAAGTCTTTGGAAGCTGAGGTGGGAATAGTGAAAGCCTGGAGACTCCTTACACAGAGGGAACTCTGGGTTCACATATCCTGGACAGCAGTGGCTTTCCTTGTTAAATAAGCATTCCTGGCTTAGTGGGTGGAGATGCACCCAGGAATCTTTGTTCTAATAAGCACTGTACCAGGTGAGCATGTCACTGATGGACTGAAAGAATGCTTTAAGGAGCCCTGCGTGGAGACAGGGGCCTGTTTTTGTGCAGAGCAGGCTGGGAGAGGAAAATGAAGGGAGTCTGAGAAACAGGATGGCCTGAGCGAGGAAGAAAATATGTGAAGGAAAATAGAAGGTATGCTGAACAGAAGTCCTGGCAGACCCTGGAAGCTTCCGGCTGTAGGATAGAGAAGCCAAGGGAGGGAACTCATTTATGGCTCTCTTGTCAATTCTGTCATCTATTTATCAGGCATTTATTGAGCATCTGTGTAGGTGCCAGGTGCTGGGGACACAGGGATGAAAGGCTTAGCCCCTGCCCTTAAGGAGGCAAAGGCATAACCCAATAATTACAATCAACATAACAAGAACAATGCTAGAAGTGTGCACAGGAGCCTGGGAGCTAGAGGGCAGAGGCCCGTCCTGGCCTGGGTGGGTGGAAGGCTGGGGAGACATCAGTTGAAGGATGGCGTTTGGGTGAGCCTTACAATGAGCCAGGTGGGGGTTGTGGTTTTGAATGAAATTTTTAGAGTCAGACTTAGATCCAAGTTTGACCATAAAGCCATGAGAAAAGTAACTTCTGTGCTTCGGTGTGGTCACCTGAGGGATGGGGATCAATAGCCGGATCTCTCTTAGTGTTGGCAGTGAACACCAGTGAGAGTTTACCATGAATCTGGTCCACAGTGAGGCTCCAATGTTAGCCATGCCTGCAAGTGGCCAGAGAGGGAAAGGGACAGCCACAGGGAGAGGATAGAGACATGGTCGATGTTGAACAAAAGTCTTGAGCTCATTCTGACTGGAAGCTCCGTGAGGGCAGGTCACATGTTCTTCTCCTGTGCTGCCAAACACAGGCTTTCCATGAGGGGATGACCTTAAGGTGTCTGTCAGACTGTGCAAGGTGATTCTGGGGTATACATGATGAGGATGAGCATGGTTTGTGGGATACAAGAGTAGGGCACATTGTTCTAGATCTTTAATTCCTTTGGAGGACACAGTTGGTTACCCCTGTGGTCCTCTAACACTCCCTGTCACCTGACAGGGAGAAGGGGAAGAACTAGAAAGACTTGAAAAATATCCTACCTCTCCAACAGGGAAAATCTTTCTTTCTGCTATGTGACAGTGGAAAGCCACTGACTGAAGGAGACGCTTCCTTCCAGGTGCAGGGAAGGGTTAAGTCTGGAGGCAGGCAGGTTCTCCCAAGAACTGCTGCTAATCACTGGTTCACACCACATTAATTACCCAGCCACAGGGGGAGTGTGCTAGAGAAAATTAGCAGGTGAGTTCAAAGGGGCCACTCCCTGCATTCCTTAATTAAGAGAGCAGCTGGCAGCTAGGGCTGCTACTCCTGTCTCCCCGGGGCCTTCCTAGGAAGCTGGAGTCAGGAGGAGTCTGTGCATACTGAGGATGGAGAAGTAGCTTCATCTGCTGTGTGGTGCAGTCCAGGCCTCACCATTAGCCATTTCTACCACTGGCTACAGGAAGAGTGAGCAGGTAGCCAAGCTATCTGCTTGAACAGAACCAACAACCTAAGGCTGCTTGGTGCAGAGATTCAGGCTGAGAGGGATTGGGTGGAGGTGAGCCAATGCCCTGTCTGCAAGGAGAGCATGGGGCCATGTTTCTTCTTCGAGAAGAGAGGAGGTTGAGAGAAGACAGGAAGGTGGGGGTGTAATGGGGGAGAGGAGAGCCAGGCAGGGAGAGAGGCTAGGGCAGAGTGGCTATGGAGAAAGAGGAATTGAGCTTGCTAAGGCTGAAGAGGGCCTTGCTGCTCCATGAATTGCTAATGGATCACTTAACCGGATTTGAAGTTTTCCTTTTCAATACCTTGTGAGCCACACCTGTGAGACATGACTCTGGGCCCCAGCGACCCCTCCCTAGCCAGCCATCTTGGGCAGCAGAACATCCTGGGAAAGCACTGCTCAGCCACTTCCTAGAAATATCCACTGTTGCTGTTTCTGCATGTGTGTGCATTGGATACACTTACTGGTCACCTCTGAGATGGTACTTGCACGGTCTCCTTTAATTCTATCACGTTCAGTGTTCTTGCTCTAGCTTGTATAAGGAGGTAGAAGAAGATGTCTTTAGTGAGCTGGGGCTTGGTGCACAGAGTGGGAGAGCAGGAGGGGAAATCTGCAGGAGAGTGGGTGGGTGGGGTGTCCATCTTAGGGCCCTTCTGCTTTTGAGGCAATGAGATACTTTTTGAGAGTTGCAAAGGAAGGATGCATCAGAGAAAATGAAGCCACTATGGAGTTTTATTGAGGTAGAGAGGAGAACTGTGGGCTCATTTATGCATTTACCCTTTACCAACACTCATTGGGTTCTCAACTGCAGATCAGTGTATCAAATAAACATTTAAAGAGCATCCAGGATGAGTCATCCGTGTGAGGTCAGAAATCACAAACTGGGTAGCAGCAATCCTGTCTTGATGATGCAAGTGACTGTCTCTACTGAGGTGTTTCATGTGGAAAAGATTCCAGAAGTAAGTAGACGTGGACTGCTTTCTGCACTGAGTTTCTGCTGAGGCCCTGTGAGCAGTGTGAGAGGCAGAGGCAGAAGTGAACTTGTTGAGGCCTCTGGGCCCTACAAGCTGCTGTTCCTTCCAGCAGTGTAGAAGGAGCTGAGACCTCAAAGGACACAGAACTGCTTGTATAAATAAAAATGTAGACCTTATTTCTTTGCCAAATCTAAACCAACCAGGAATTGAAAAGAATCCCAAGGCACACAACTCACTTGGTTCCATTTTGTCTTGCATCTAAACTGTAGCCACGTACAAAACAAAGACCAGATATTATTCATCCCCCACTTCTTACACACACACATGCACACACACACACACACACACACACACACACACACACACTTTTGAGACAGGGTCCCTGTACAGCCTGGACTGTTATGGCACTCACACTGTAGCTGAAGAAGACAATAAGCTTCTGATTCCCCCTGTCTACACCTCAGGCAGTCATCACCACAGTGGGCTTCTGAGGTTCTGTCAGTACTATTTGCATGTCTAGCAAGTACCAACTGAGCAAGCGAGCTGTACTCCCAGTCCTCACATTTTCAAGATGTAATTTTCCTGGGACTGGATCAGACTGAGTGTAGGCAGCACATAAACGCTTGGTATCAGAGAGATCCAGCAGAGGGCAGCCTCGGCGCTCCCAGCTGTGGCTTCCTTCTCCCTCCTTTGAGGAGCAATTCCAGGCTGTTGCACTATCCTCAGCCCAGACACTGAAGTCTTCCCTCACCCTTATCCTTTAGGTAATATGAGTCTATAGAGCCCAGGTCACTAGAAAAGACACAGTCAATACATTAGTCTAGACACATAAAGGTTTGCATTTAACTCTGTCTTGGAGTGAAAAAGATGTTTCATAGTGCAGAATGTGTGGAGGGTGCAGGCAGGCAGTTCTGTGACTGGTGGCTTCAGTGGCACACAATAGCCTTCAGTACTGTCCAGTGCCTTTCCTCAATGTCAACAGTGTCTGTCTCTTGAGAACTGATGATATACATCCTTTTTCCCCTGTGAGATGCCACCCACCGCCCCACCAGGACTGGACATGGGCTTTTGGTCTGGATATCAACATCCCACAAAACAAGGACAGTATAGGATGAAAACTATGGGCATCTGCAGATAGCCCTACTCTCTGCATTTTGGGTAGTTTTCATTTTTTCTTAGTAATGGTTCATTTTTTAAAAAAATTGAAGCTTTTTATTTTCTAAACCAAAGGAAAGAATATTTTCAGCTATGCACATAGGTCTGTAAAGACCGATATTAGGGAGAGAGCAAAGCTCCTGAAGAACCAGAAGAGTGTGTGTGTGTGTGTGTGTGTGTGTGTGTGTGTGTAGATGGGGTTTCTCATTCATCTGAACTAAACAACCTGTTTTTAGTTTGTTTGTTTTTTTTTAATTTCCAATCCATTGTAGACTTGTACTTTTGTAGACTATAATAAAAGCAAATTACTAGAAAAATGAAATAAAAAGGCAGACCTACAAAATACAAGCTCTATTTTTATGATTGTATTAAACATAAAATCACTGTCAGATTGCTATACAAATCTAAATATTTGCTGTAATTTATGTATTTACCACAGATTTCTTAAAAGCAATACATAGGCCACCATCAGCCTGAGTTACTGGTGTAGGGAAGTGGGACAAAGGAGGAAGGAGGTGATCTGTGGTCCCTAGGAACAGCTGGAAGGGTTGGAGGCTTCCAGAGCCTTAGCAACAGCATCCTCCTTCAGGAGATGACATGTCTGTGTTTCTTTGGGGTAGGGAGACAGTTTTTCAATTAAGAGAGTAGCACTGGCTTGGGGTCTGCAAGCACACCAGGGTCCTCTGCTTCTGGAATGTGTGGTTTGGATGCTCAACTGACTCTCTGAAGAGTGGCAAAGAAAGAGGGGTCAGTGTTTCCTTGATATGGACTGGACTGGTGATGGGATAGACCAGAAAGAGGGAGAAAAGGGGCTGGGGGCGGGGGAAGGAGGAGGAAAAGGGCGGGCAGGAGTGAAAAAATAAAAGGTATCTGGGTGTCTTTCTAGTTCCCAATTAAGGGGATATTAATGTGTCTTGTAAACAGGTCAGCCCATTTGAAAGCACTTGCAAATTGCCTGGGGATTGTATTGAAATGCAGATTCTTATCCAGCTGGTCTGGGATTGGGTCTGAACAGAGGCATTTCTATATGCACCAGGTAACACCAACACTGTTGATGTTGAGGAGCCTGGGGAGGCTGTGTGGTATGTCTGTAAGGCTTGGAAGATTACACTGGTATCTCCTTTACAGGACAGGTAGGACCTGGTGCAGTTCCCTTTCTGTAGGTCAGATTCTGCTGTCTGTGGTGCTACAACAGTAAAGTTGCATGGGGGCCTAAAGGAGCATGTGTCAGCATCCTTTACTGAGTGTGGATGCCTCAAACCAACAAAGAACTTTTAGTGCTATAATGAGCCACACAAAATGAATGTGCACATTTCTTTTAAAAAAAATAGATTATATAACCATTTTTTAGAAGATGAGGGGGCAAGGACAGACTTTTCTGATGCACTCTACTATCTGGAGCTCTGGGTGAGCTGAGTTGGGTCTCTGAGCTCCACAAGCTCAGAGCTGCAGGTGAAGGCAGAGTCCTCACTGCTTTCAGGGCTCTGGCACCATTGTCAAGATATTATGAAATTATCTGACCTTGGCCTTGCTGAATTTCTGAAAGGCCATTTAGTTTTATAGTCATAGAATAGTTTCATGATAAAGTTAATGCACACACACATATGTAAAGGATATAGTTTCAGGATAAAGGCAAACATATTCTCTTTCTGTATAAAATCTATTTATCTGTCTGTATTTATCTACAGACACAAACATCTGTCTGTATTTAGTTATCTAGTATCTTATCTAACATCTTATCTTTTGCCTGTTATGTTACCTATTATCTATCTATCACTTATCTCTCATCTATCTCTATCATCTATTTATCTATCATATCTATCTCTCACATACCTATCACTATATCTATCTATCCATTTATCATTTATCTATAGTTTACCATTTCTCTATCATCTATCCATCTATCATATCAGATCTATTATCTATCATTTATCTGTCTACTTAACTATCTATCTGGAAGAAAAAATCCTTTTTCATTTGCATTGAAAAAAGATATCTGTGGCTCTGTGTTCAACGCTACTTCTGGAACTCTCTCTCTCTCTCTCTCTCTCTCTCTCTCTCTCTCTCTCTCTCTCTGTGTGTGTGTGTGAAGATGGGAATTGTTCATTCCCACAGTATTGCCTGGTTTCTCACTTCAAAAGAACCCACAATTCAGGAGCCCCTGGCCAAGACTAGGACATAGGGAGCTCCCGCACTGTGAGCTCAGTAACTGGATGACCACAGAAAGAGGTGGGAGCAACTTCGAAGCACTGGAGGCTGGAAGCTGGGAGCTGAAGGCTGGAAATGAGAGTGTGTTGGAGGGAGACACTGCACTGATAGGGAAGATCACCATCAGACACCAAGGAAATCTTGTTGTGTTGTTTAGGTTTTTAGATACATTTTTTTTAACCTTTGCATAGATAATATAATTGTCCTGTAGAAAAGTTAGGTCAATACAGAGAAGCAGACATAAGAACATAAGACAAAGGGCGAGGAAGGGAAGGGTTCCTGTTTACTTGTTCTTCTGCAGTGAATGCCTCAGGTCTGGCTGTAGGAAGAGAAACCTTCAAGTTAGTATGTCTGCATTCATCTCCTCCCCATCCTGGTTAGTGCCCTTTCCCAAGAGAGTACAGACCCTTTTACTTCTATTTAATTTGGAAACAAAAAGAACTATGGGTTGGTATCTTCCAATCTATCTCTAGATCTGACACTATCTTTCTTCTATCACGCAGAAATGTCTGAAAGCAAATAATGTTGCCTGAACAAGTTCTAGACTTTAGACAAGAAAGAAGGGGACAATTGGTATTTGGATGGGTAAAGACTCTTATACTAAAGAGAAGAAGAAGAAGAAGAAGAAGAAGAAGAAGAAGAAGAAGAAGAAGAAGAAGAAGCAGAAGCAGAAGAAGCAGCAGCAGAAGAAGAAGCAGAAGAAGAAGAAAAAGAAGAAGAAGAAGAAGCAGCAGCAGCTAAAAGCTAGCCCAAACCCTAATTGAGTATCTGAGTATGGGGAGGGGGGAAGATATCGATCTTGGGCTTAGAGAAAATACCTTTCAGGTTCCTGAACTAGCCATAGGGGAACATCTTGAATTCAAGGAGGTGGTCTATTTTGATGAATAAGTAAGCTTATGAAAAACTCATTAAAATTTTCTTGGCAGAAGGAGCTACTTGCTTGAATAAATACATGTTGCTTTAGAAGTTCATTAAAGCAACCACTTTTGCCCTAGACTAAATAGAAAATAAGAGTATTGTCTCTGAAGAGGGAGAGGTGGGTTGATTTGAATATCTGTATGTAGATTTAAAGACTTGAAAAAACAAACTGGAACCAAACACTTTTGAAACTGATAAATGTTCCTTTAAGTGTGTCTTGAAGTAAATGAGGCTTCAAAGGGGAATAGATGTATAGATGTGCAATGTGATTATTTTGAAAGCCAGCATTCATGCTTAAATATCATCACCAAGATAGAGAGAAGAGTGTGAGATATCAGAGTTACAAAGAAACTTTCAGGTTTTTTTTTTTAAACTTCTTTATAGAATTAGTTATCTACAACAAGATTTTAACTTTTTCAGAAGATAAATACCAGAGGAACTTGGTGTGCGATCTGCTTGTCCTAGAAAAGGAATTTACCAGGCAGTCACTTATGTGCCACTTGAACCCATTACATGTAGCTATGTTTTATCTCATTAATTTAAAGGCTCACAACATCCTTGAGAGGGAGATAATTTGATGACTCTTAGAGAGCTCTGGATCAAGCTACAGAGTTGCAGTGTTGGGAACTGGCCGTTGATCTGTCCTCTCTATTGTATTTCCTTTCTGAAGTGTGTGTTAGTATCCAATGAAGACTCACCCTGGGTACCACGCTGTCCGAGGTGGGTGTGTGAGTATGAAGCTGTACATCCTAGTTCTTATTTACTATTTATCTCTTAGCAGACTTGAGGACTGCTGAGTTAGTGAGAGAGGCTTATGTCCTTCAGTTTTTTTTTTTATTGCCCTTCATATTCAGTGCCACAGATTATCTTTCTAATGTGAAGGACATAAATCATATCTGTGTTGTAAGAATTCTTTGGTTCATGCTTCTATTTGTGGCTGAGTGTGGAATGGTGGGTTTGTATTTCTGTGACTATGATCATGTGAGGTTTTGCATCTCTGTGTGTATACCTAAAACTCCATGTGTTCTTATGAGTGCTTCTTTGTGGGACTTGGGAAGAAAATGGCTATGTCTGTCAGGCTGTGGCTTCTCAAAGGCTGGGAAATGCCAGAGATTTAGCAAGTAAGGAATCAAAAAGAGAGTTACTAACCATCTTTTTTTTTTTTTTTTTTTTTTTTTTTTAACAAGACCTGAAAAAGTTAATTAGAAACATGGCAGCAAGGACCTTCCACCAAGTAGGATTGCAGGTGGCCAGGAAATATCCAGTTGTTGTTGGTAGAGCCGGACAAGACTTGAGAACCTGAGAAGGGGTAAATGACTATGTGCATTGCAGAAATTCAGAAATACTCCCCAAACTGACACAGCAGACACAATGAATAGCTTTGGAAAACCAAACCAAACCAAACCAAACCAAACCAAACCAAACCAAACCAAACCAAACCAAACCAAAAACAAACCCATGGCCTGGAGAAGTGGAAAAGAAAGATATTTCAGAAGGTGCTAGCATAACTGATGATGTCATGGATAGCCGTGTGACCCCTTCCCCACTGGGCTCTTCACCTCTGCCATTCCACTCAGGGTCTGTGGTCCATTAAGCAGAGCCTGCTATAAGTCATTTTATTGTGCTGGGTGTGGTAGGAAGTTACAGAGGAGTGAGATCTGACTTCTGCCAGCTACTGGGGCTCAGAGATAGTGTGGGATGAAATGTACCAACCAAGGGGAACATTCTTGGGCTCACTCCTTTCTCCAGAGACATTGTTTTTAGATTCATAGGAGTAGTTCTGAGCACTCCACTCTGACCTTACTGACATGAGGTGAGAGGCAACTGTGTTATTGGAAGTCAGGGATTCCCCTAGGATCTCTCCATCAAGGTAGGATGAGTACAAGATTGAAAGGGAGCCTCTCTGGGTCTCACAGAGAAACTCCACCATGTCTCCGGGGTTAGTGACTTCATGTTGCAGGATAAGCACAGGATGAGATACAGGCACTGGATGGCACATAAGAGCAGCCTGAATGTCCAAGATACAGAGTCCCTTCTCCCCTGGGACCCTTTACAAGCTCCCACAGAGGTCTGTCGCCTGATGTCTGAATCCTTAGGAGTATCTTTTCTCCTTCATCTACTTATCCTGTACTTGGGTCTCCAGCTGTTGACTTTGTTTCTGGATGAGCTCATCCTTAGTGGCCACCATACACTAACTAGTAAAGCCCAGAGTCTTCCTCCTCAATTTCTGACATGTAGAGTATTAGGAGGTGATTCCTGGTCTGAATGATATGACTGTCCTTATAGAAAGAGAAAAAGACAGACTTCTGGGGGTGTACCTTTCTCTGACATCTCAGGGCCAGTGGTCTCCCCTTTTGGAAGTCTGGAGAGAGGACAAATTTGAGCACCGGAGCCTGGAACTCCGGGGAGACACCAGCCTAAGGTTCAGGAAGAAAGTCTCAGACAGTGAAGCCCAGGAGGCTGAGAGCTAATCTTCCTCATTGGTCAGGCTATAACTATGAGATCCAGAAGAGAGAGAATTTCATCCTCAGAGCTTTTCTGTTGTTATCATGTAGTGAGTCTGAAATGACTTCTACAAAGCCAGGTCCCTTGAGAACTCCAGAAAGTCAGAGCCAGAGACCCCGTATGGTTGTGGTCTGGGTGGGGGTGGAATCAGTAGATGTGCTTGCTAGTCCAGGGCTCTTCCAAATTCCTCTCATCCTCTGACTACATGTTGGACATCATTGTGGATATCTCAGGCCTTGATGAATTGGCTTAGCCTCACCTAGAGTGAGGGTTCCTACCTAGAGAACCACTGACCTCCAGGGTCATGAATAGTACCTTCCTGTCCCATCAGACGCCTCCAGCGGGAGACTCACCTTGGACTTCAGTCATGGGTGATTCTGAGGCATGTTTGAAATGCATCATTTGCCCACTGGGCTGTAATTCCTGCTGTTTCTTACCATTGCTGTCTTTATGGACAGAGGGCTGTTGTTCAGAGAAATTAAGGAATTTCCATTCTCATAAAAAAACTTCACCAGGGACAGCGTGTGGTTCCATGTCCAGCACTGTGGAGTTAGCGTGTCTCCTTCAAACACAGGGTTGTCAGGGCTTGGAGATGTGCCTAGCTGTGAGACCTGGGGACAGAATGAGCCGTGGAACTACAGGTCCCATTGCTTTATCATTCTATGTCCCAGGTGTATGCCTCACATTAGGGGTGGAGATTCCTGCACGGTGCCTTTGTTTCTGGTCTTCAGACTAGACCAGGATGGGCAGGATCTGGACTTCAGCGCCTTTGCTGGCCTGCTGCTGGCCAGTCTCTCTTTAGTCCTCTGCTTTCCCCAACCCCTTCCTCTCCCGTGCCTTCTCTCTGGCTTTCTCCCCTCCTATTTTCCCTTCCCATCTTATCCCCCCCAATCAAGTTTCCCAAGCTGTGCTGGTCCTCTCCATTGTCTGACCTCATTTCTCTTGATTCTGTTCCCACTTTCCTCTGTTGGCTCAGATCCCCCAGTGTGGCATTTTATTCAGCTATTACTTCTGATGACAGCTACATAAATGCTCACCAGAAAAACAACAACAACCTTTCGTCTAGGCCTCCTCAGGCCTAGCTTTTAACTCTGTTCTCCCAAATGGCACTCTGAGCTTTGATGTGGACAAGAGAAGGGGTCTCAGAGATGTAATTTCATCTGAAGGGCTGGCATGTTGAGTCTGTTTCCAGGCTGTAACTCTTCGACATGTTAGACATGGTGAGCTCAGACAACCTTAGGAGTCTATACAAATTGGCTAAGATTCATAACAAGTAATCAGATAAGGAGTCAGGACATTGGTCCAGAACCTCCTGCTTCTGCCTGCACATCCCTGGATGCTTAGGGCCTCCTGTTCTTACCTTCATGTGCTTTCTGCAGCTGCCCTCTCTATCAGTTCCAAGCACTGTTTTGAAGGATTTCTTTCTTTCTTTCTTTTTTTTAAATATTTATTTTTATTTTATGTGAATTGGTGTTTTGCCTGCATGTATAACTGTGTAAGGGTGTCAGATGTTGGAATTACAGACAGTTGTCAGCTGCCATGTGGATGCTGGGAATAGAACTCAGGTCTTCTAGAAGAACAGTCAGTGCCCTTAACCACTGAGCCATCTCTCCAGCCTGGTTTGAAGGATTTCTGTGTGTATCACAGAAGTCAAAATGTTCACAGCTCAGAGTTTTTCTCAGCTTGATAGAAAACACCATGAAGGCTCTGGATGAGACAGAAAGACCTGGGGGGACAGGAAAACCAGAGAAAGAAAGGAAGACTGAGACAAAGATGGTGCCTTCCTGACTAGAAAAGAAAAAAGTCTAAACCTTGGTGCCCCAGAGCCACCCTGAGGGGAGAACTATGTTTAAGAGACTATGAGGTGATCAAAGACCTCAACATAAACCCAGCCACTTTGAACTTGATAGAAAAGAAAGTGGGAAATACACTTCTACGAATTGGCACAGGCGACCACTTCCTAAATATAACACCAGTGGCACAGACACTAAGACCAACAATCAATAAGTGGGATCTCCTGAAGCTAGGAAGCTTCTGCAAAGCCAAGGACACTGTCAATAGGACAAAACGACAGCCTACAGA
>PVIH01002404.1:104500-191256 GCA_004025045.1 Sigmodon hispidus | reverse complement strand
AAATGATATCCTAAAATTCACAGGCAAATGGATGGATTTGGAGAATATCCTCCTGAGCGAAGTCTCACAAACTCAGAGAGATAAGCAGGGGATGTACTCACTCACTAGTGGTCTCTAAACAAACAAACAGGAAAAAAAGCCAAACATGCCCAAGCAGCAAACCACAACCACTGAACAGCTTGGGATCAGAAACACCCTGACCCTTCAAACCCCAGTCCATCTATAGGAACACCTGACTCACTCTTGAGGGAGGGGGGACAAAACTGGATTTGGCCGGGTGTGAAGACTGATCCAAGCATTATTGGGCCAGTGTGACCATAGGACTGTCTGCTCCCTGCCAAGGGAGGGGATAGGGAGTTGCAGAGAAGAAAAATGATCAGATGTGGTGGGAGGGGGAAGAGACCTTCAATAAGGATATACAGGGATGGAAAAAAAATTCAGAGGGAAAGCTGAACAGAAATAAAATATATGTGTAGTAATCTTATTTGCATTTCCAGCCTTGATAAGCCATGCTTCTGATTCTTATCCTCTTTATAGTTATTGTTAACTCTTCGGCATTTTTTAAATTCTTTTTACTGTTTTTTTTTTTTTTTGATAAATACAAAATAAAGAAGGAAAGAAATTCACTGGAGATAATAGAGAGAATAAAAATGTGAAATTAAAAATAATATATGTTTGATATACATATATACTGCCTGTTTTATAAAGTGCATATATAAGTATACCTGTTAACTGTATATAAATATATATTCATTTATATGTACTATATACATACATACTGACTGTTTTTATAAAGTAGATAATAAATGATATTTAAAATAATGCTTAGGGAATTTTGTACATTGAAATATCTTAATTGGGGAAATAGAATTGTAACCAGGAAGAAGACACTTCCTTGGTGTTTAATACCATAGCATTGTAGCCATACTATGTAAGCATCATGTATTATACACCTTGTATGCATCATGTGTTATTTTTGAAATCTTGGAAAGCTGCTTAATTCTCTAGCTCTGATTTTCTCATTATAACCTTTCTCATAAAGATGTATGTGTAAATTTCAGTACTGGGTTAGCAGGAGGTAGGGCAAGCAAGTACTCTTTCAGAAAATAGTACAAAAAGGGAAGAGAAAAAATAGTAAATTAATTACAAATTTATTATTTTTGCATTTATATTTATTTATTGAAAGTTTTATGTGTCTATAAACTGATGGGCAGGGTAGTACATGCTTTTACAACATATTGGAAATTGAAGAGGGCTATATATAAGTTAGTTATTCTTCTATTGTTGTGATCAAACACTGACCAAAACAAGCCATAGATGAAAATTTCTAGAGGGAGGGAGAGTCCCTAATGTTCAGGAAAGGCATGACAGTAGCCTGCAAGAGTAGGCTTCTGGATGATCATATATAATCTGCAAGCAAGAGACAGAGACATAAACTCTTAAGTGGGACAAGATTCTAAGTTATTAAGGTCTGCTCCAGTGGTACAGTGATATGCTTCCTCCAAGAAGGCCTCACAGCTGAGTGGTCCTATAACTAACTCTGCAGCAGCTCTACCTGGGAAGCACATGTTCAAATACATGAACCTATAATGGACATTTGTCATTCAAACCACTGTAAGGATTTCTGGCATTCCACATAGCTGAGCCTATCAGGCTCAGGTGGGCTGCACTTTGCAGGGAGGCACGCCCCTGGGCATGGCTATGTAAACCCTGCACTGCAGTAGGAAAGCACCTTCCTGGACCCATGATGCATACCCCTGCATGCCCCTTCCCTTAAAAGCGACTGTGAGCATGTGCTCAGGTCCTTTTTTTCTCTGTCCCCTCTCTGACTTCTGTCTTCCTCCTCTGTTTCTTCACCCGTCTGGGACTCCTCTCTTAAATAAACTCTAGTGTGTGGCCTTGTTAGTGTGTATTTGCTCTCACTTGCGGAACTAACAACCACCCCAGTAAATTTCAAGGCCAACACAAGCCACAGAGTGAGATTTTCTCAAAGACATTGAAAATATAAAAGTAAATCTCTAAATTTACAAAAAATCCTATTTTTATAAGTGAACTTCTTTTCCATAGAATATTATGCTCATATATATACTTAAACAAATAACATGGTATATATTCTATTGCATATTATGGAATAATGTGAATAGTTGCAATTAGCATTTTGGTACATTTTCATGAATCTCAATCCATTTAAGTTTCTTTCTAGTGTTTTGATACTGGTTTTGGTGCCTAAACAGATGTTTTTTAAAATATTTTAAACTTAAAAACATCTTTTCTCTATATATTCACTAGCAGTCATTGTTGCTTCTTTTTTTTAAAAAAAAAAATCTTTATTATTGTATGCAAGTGTGTATGTGTGGGTGGTGTGTGTGTGTGTGTGTGTGTGTGTATTGGTCAGGAAACACTACAGTATGAACATAGAACTCAATCACAATTTTGTGGAATTAGTCCTGTATGGGTTCATGAATCAAACTGAGGTTGACAGGCTTGCTTTCACAAAATGATCTATCTTAACCCCATCACTCCCCATTGGCTCTTTTCTTGAGATCTATTAGGGTAACATGAAATCTCAATGAAATAGGTTTGGTTTGTATTTCCTAATATCTAATCAGAGTGAATGCTTCACCTAATTCTTATTGGACATTCCATTTATGGTTCTTTTTTGAGGTAGATAATAACACCCTCTCTGAGCTATAGTTTCCAGAAATATTCTCCTAATTCTGTAGCTGCCAACTATGGATATATATTACATATATAATAAAACTTGAATATTGGGGAGAGAGCACAGTCAAATCCTAGGCAGACAGCTCAGGAAATTCTTAAACCTTAAATACAAAAACAAACAACTGAGTCAGTCATGCACAGGGAAGGCCAGAATTGGTGACCTACACCATTTATCCCACAACTCCAGAGACAGAGCTTCTTCTGTTTCTGTGAGTTCAAGGCTACAAGCCTTTAATCCTAACATGGATAAGATAGGGTATATAAGAGTTTGTAGAAACCCACAAAGAACACAAACTATTGGGAGAAGCAACTGGCAGAAGCAACCAGGAAGGACGCTGAGGAAGCTGCAAGACAGCTGGGTGAGAATTGACTGTGGTGCTTCCTTTTTCTGATATTTCAGCCTTCCCCTGATATTTGGCATTGAGTCTCATTCATGATACTACAGCCTCCTTGTGTTGAGGATAGTTTTCTTTGTACGGTAGGATGATTTTAGTTCTTGTAAGCTCATTTATCAATTCTCTCAGGTCTGTTTCTATTGTTGGAAGGAACTTATTAAGAAGGTTCTTGCCGAAAATTCTAACTTTAACTATCCCTATGTTTTCTGTAGCAGATTTAACATTTCTATCATATATAGATAAATTTCATGTTTTGGAAATTGTCATTTTAATGGATGTTTTCAAATACCTTTGTTCAAAGTTAGTTGGCTTAACTATGTGAGTTTATTCCTAGGCCCTCTATTTTACTCAACTGGTCTACATACCTACTATTATTCTAGTAACATGCAGTCTTTGTGACATTAGCTCTGTAGTACAATTTTAGGACTGGAATTATGGTATTTCCAGTAATTTTTTAGGATTGCTTTAATTATATATAGATTTTGTGTCTATTTACTTCTTTTAATTTTTAAAAAAAGTCTCATTTTTTATTCATGTATCCCCTTGTTCAAATTCTCTTCCCCCTCTCAACCCTCCCAGTTACTCTCTTCTCTCCATCTCCTTATGTCTTCCCCAGCAAGGGCAGAAGGTCCCAATGTTCTAAGGTGGCTTAGTTCAGCATCCAGTCCAGGCAGCACCAATTTCCTCACTAGAATCAAGACTGGATTAGGTGTTCCTCTGGATGGAATGGGCTCCAAAGTGCCAGTCCAAGGTGTTTTGGATCCCAAGCTGTTCAGTGGTTGTGGTTTGAAGCTTGGGTATGCTTTGCTTTTTGTTTAAAATCCACTAATCAGTGAGTACATCCCCTGCTTATCTTTCTGGTTTTGTGATACCTCACTCAGGAGGATATTCTTCATATCCATCCATTTGCCTGAAATTTTAGGATATCATTTTTCTTACTGCTGAGTAGTACTCCATTGTGTAGATGTACCACAGTTTGTTAATCCACTCTTCAGTTGAGGGGCATCTAGGTTGTTTCCAGGTTCTTGCTATTATTAATAATGCTGCTATGAACATAGCTGAGCTAATGCTTTTGGGGTGAGAATGTTCATTTTCAGGGTATATGCCCAATAGTGGTATGGCTGGATACTTGGGGAGATTGATTTCCAGATTTCTGAGAAACCGCCATACTGCATTCCAGAGTGGCTGAACAAGCTGACACTCCCAGCAACAATGGAGAAGTGTTCCCATTGCTCTACAACCTCTCCAGCATAGGCTGTCATTTATGTCTTTAAACTTAGCCATTCTGACAGGTGTCAGGTGGCATCTCTAAGCTGTTTTGATTTGCATTTCTCTGATGGCTAAAGATGTTGAGCACTTTTTCAAGTGTCTTTCAGCCATTTGTAATTCTTCTGCTGAGAATTCCCTTTTTAACTCTGAACCCCATTTCTTAATTAGGTTACTCAAGGTTTGGGGTTCTAGTTTCTTGAGTTCTCTATATATTCTAGAGATCAGTCCTCTGTCACTTGTAGAATTGGTGAAAATCTTTTCCCATTCTGTAGGCTGTCATTTTGTCTTATTGACTGTGTCTTTGGCTTTATAGACGCTTCTCTGTTTCAGAAGGTCCCACTTATTGATTGTTGTTCTTAGTGTCTGTGTTACTGCTGTTATATTTAGAAAGTGGTCACCGGTGCCAATGTGTTGAAGGGTATTTCCTACTTTCTTTTTTATCAAGTTTAGTGTGTCTGGGTTTATGTTGAGGTCTTTAATCTACTTGGATTCAGTTTTGTGCAGGGTGATAGGCTTGAATCTGTTTGTAATTTTCTACACACTGCCATCCAGGTATGCCAACACTATTTGCTAAAGATACTATCTTTTTTCCATTCAATATTTTGGGTTTCTTTGTCAGAGATCAGATTTTATTTACTTATTTCTAGTTAAGTAAAGTTTTTCATTGAAAACTTAATGGTAATTGAATTGAATCCCTAGGTTGCTTTTGGTGATATTGTAACCTTCAGATCAATAATTCTCACAGTTCAGAAACATATTATTTTTCCATTATATAAGATCTTTTCTTTTTTTTTCAGTTTCTCAGGCTTATCTTCTACTGGTGGGGATTAAAACTAGTACAACCATTATGGAAACAAGTATAGAGGTTACTTGAAAATTTAAAAACCTCATTTCTGTAGAATCCAAATGTAGCCAGAAGTTTCAGGCCCATCTGGCCAGAAGTCTAAACCTGCAGTCTCGTAGCCACTTAGCCCCACATAATCACACAAAAGCTTATATTAATTAAAAACTATTTGGCCTATGGCTTATTGCTTGCTAACTCTTACAATTCAACCTGTTTTTTATTAATCTATGCTTTGCCACATGGCTTGTGCCTTACTTGTACTTTTACATCTTGCTTTCTCCAGGTGGCAGCTTGTAGGGTCTCCATCTGACTCTGCCCTCCTTCCCTTTAATCCATGCATGGATTTCCTGCCTGTATCTGAGTTGGCTTGGCATTGGCAAAAAAGACTCTTTACTCACCAGTGGTATTCACAGCATACAGAAAGGCATCCCACATCACCCAGCTATATGTATCCTGGGCATATATATACCCAAAGGATTCTAAATCATTTGCACATACTTTTACATTAGTGTTTATTGTTGCATCATTCATAATATCAAGGCAATGCAACCCACCTATATGTCTACAAATATATGAACAATAAAACACTGTATATCAATGTAATCTTATTCAATTTTAAAGAAAATGAAAGTTATTAAAGAGACCAGGAAAAGGGAAAAAATAAATTGAAAAAGGGAACAGGCAATATGACATGTTAAAGGAGGTGTCTTATTTAGAGTTTTGCTGCTATAAAGAGACACCATGACCATGGCAACTGCTATGAAAGAAATATTTAATTGGGGCTGGCTTATAGCTCAGAAGTTTAGTTCATTATCACCATGGCAGGGAGCATGATTACATGTAGGTAGTCATGGCATTGGAGAGGCAGCTGAAAATTCTACATCTGGATCTACAGGCAGTAGGAAGAGAAAGTGACATGTTGGCCAGGTTTCAGCTTCTTAGACATCACCAACCAACACATCTCATCCAACAACCTTCTAATGGTGCCAGATGCTATAGGTCTATGCTGGCCATTTGGATTCAAACCACAAAAGGAAGCTATGAGGAGGAACAAGGGGGTGTCAGGAGGAAGGCATCGAGGAAAAAGAAAAAACAACACAACAATATCTTGTTTGAAAACGACAAAATAAAACTTAATATTGTATTGCTATTTATAATAGACTAAGCACGTTGTATTTATGGACTTATAGTTACAAACACATTTACAAACATTCATGAACAAATAGAATAACAATTTGAAAGATAAAAAAATGATATATGACAGAGTTTGGAGGAAGGAAAAGGGAGAGGAAATTATGTAACTATAGCTTCAAAGGAAAAAATTTAAAAAGAAACATGTAAAAAATTTCTATGGATACTAAATATGGATGAATTAAAAGTTACCTATTTTATATATACAATGTTTTCAATAGATTTGAGGTTTTTCAGATAATACCACAAAGGATCTCTGTTTTTAATTTCCCATAAATACCACCCAAAGCCTATTTTTAATGCTGATTGATGCCTATTATGATCTCTTCTATTTAAACAATAATTTCTTTTTATTTTTTGATGCTAGGGATCAAACCTAAAGCACCAGGAATTCTGCCACTGTACTCTGCTACTATCCGGCCATCATAGCACTGTAACTGACTTAGCATTTGGCAGATGCTGACATGCTTGGTAAGATGAAGACCAACTACACTAGAAACAAGATTATCTCCATTTTAATTTTATATAATATATACATTAATTGTAAGGGAGGAGGAACAAAATAAATTGGAAATACTAGCAGTGAGCAGAAAATAGTACTACACATATCATAATTTAAAAATTCTAAATGGTATCTTCTAGCTAATGTGCTACCATATTACTATTAGGGTATGAATTTTCAATTTGATAATAAGACTTATTTTGAACATGATTTTTCCCAGCTGCTATTATTGAAAAGTCCATTGATTCATTAGAAGGTGGGAACTAATAGGAAGAATTAAGTAAATAGGAGAGGGCTCGCGAACTTGTTAGGCTCAGGAATTATATTCTTGGTTCTGTTTTTCTGTGTCTTGATGTCACATGATCCAGCTTCCATACCTTCCTTGCAACAAAGGATTGAAGTAGGAGCCACAGTAAGTTTATTTTCTTTGAGTTCTTTCTTTGAGTTAGTTTGATTACTATGATGCAGAAGTAGTCAATTCTTATGCAGTCACTTATGCAATGAAGGCACCAACTAATCACAGAAAAATAGCTTGAAAGATATTTATAGGTATTTATGGAATTAAAAGCAAAATACTTTAGTAGTGATGTTTCTACAGTTATAATTATTTCAATATATGTTTAACTGAAAAAAATCTAGGAGCCACATTAGAAACAAATTTACACAAATGTTAAAGTATGCATATGGTTTTGTGTAAGTGTCTTTGCTGGCACAGGCTTTCTGTTTTGTTTGTACTACCTTTAAATATAAAAGAAATAATTTCAGAGTGCCACTTTTCAGATAAAAATGTAGTTTCTATTTTAATTGGGATTTTCAGAGTTTGAAAGTGAATAAGTAATCTACACATATCTCACAACTTTCAAGTGTGTTTTTGCCTCATGGGTTGTTAATGTTAATAGTGGCACTTTCAAAAGGAAAAGAATTCAGTATATAGCTCTATCTATATATATATTTGTGTCATTACAAAGGAAACAATTTTATCTTTACTTTTAATATATAATTCTGAATACTTTTTTATTTTAACAAGGTCAACTACTTTAAATTTAACTTTGATTTTATTAATGCTGAAGAAATTAAAATATTATTAAACTTATCTATCTAAAGCATCTAGTAAGATATATAAAATTGATACAATTTAATAATTTATATGACATTTATTTATGTAATAAATGATTATCAGTTATTGCATTCTTCTTTGTATGAGCATGAATGTATTTGGACTTGAACATTATTTATTTTATCTGAATGAAAAACATTCAGTGTGATATAAAAAGCTACTTTTTTAAGTTCCACAAATTAAATGATCTTTTTCGATACCATTATTTGCAAACAAAACCTAGATTTGATGTAATTGATACTTCAAAAATTGTATTATTTTCAAGTTTTTAATAATGTTAAAATAGTGTCTGAGTAGGAAAATACATGTTGGATGACATTTTGTAAAAATTTCATCTCTCTTTGAAATCAAGGTTTCAATAATTTTCACAAAGTATAAAGAGTTATTTATTGCCACATGACAAAAGACTGATAAAACATTTTAGATTTATAAAATATATTACATAAATTCCCTAAATACATAATTCCCTAAAGCCATGGATACCCTAATTTTATGTTTTCAACCTTTCTCAAGTCTAGCAGACATTTTAGACTGCTCTATAATCTCAGTAGGAAAATGGCTAAGAAGGTCATCTGACCAAACCATCATCACTTACAAGCTGTTAATAATTTATTGTTTGAAAATGCAAAATGTAAGTTGATGCTAACAGAAAGTATGGATGAATGTGAATTTGAGTTCTCCATACAAATCTAGAAACATAATTTGCCTATATGAATGCCATTGCTTTTCCTGATTGTGCATGGAGCCAATGATCAATGAAAGAAGCAAAAGCAGGTATAAATTATAATAATCACTCAAATACTTTCATGTCAGCTACCTTGATAACAGTTTTCTTGTGTTTATGCAACACAAGATTTCAACTCAATTTAGGGCTAGCATGAATGTCTCCATATAGAGTAACCTGTATCCCCTTGTCACTCACTGATTCTTAGTTCATCTATTGACAGTATATTATGAAGTAAGACTGTAGTTCATGGTTTCTGAGCATGTCTTTACCATTTACTTTGTGGTGCTACACATGGGATGGGACAAGCTGAGGGTGTACACAGTGTCACTTAAGGAGTTAATGAAAGTGGGATGTCTATGTTTGGCTGATTGGCTTGAACATTACAGGATCCTATTAAATAATACTTACCTAGCATTGATGTAAAGAGAGTATTATCTCATTTTTCTAATACCCATGGTGGCTTGGGCCATTCATTTTGGACCTTCAACTGAGGTCTCATTTTTTCGTACTGGGCATAAATGGCCCTCATAGTTGTGAAAAAGCACACATAAATTTGAGAAGGTTTGCAAGCAACCAAACACACTAGGATATGAGCAGTTCTAAAGAAATCTCGTTTTATATATTAAAAAGAAAACATGGTTCGGTTCTAATGAATTGTTAGCACACTTGAGTACTAATACCTTTCTTTTTTTTTTCTTTTTGGTTTGATTCCCAGTTACAATGGATGGGAAAACTGAAGATCACAAATTTCAGAGTGAATTCCATCGGGCCACACAGCAAGGTCTGATAGAGCCAGGGAGACTTTATGAAATCCAGACTGTCGACTAACCATTTATCAGTGAGACCTCCATGTGAGTGTCATGGAGCTGAAAACAACTTTCCCTAAAAATGCTCATAAAGTCAGTCATAGCAATGCTTCTTTCCATGTAATTTCTACTCTGAAATGCAAACAATTGCCAATTTGTTTGACTTGTATTTGTAACTATTTCCTTGTTAATTACTCATCAGTAAATAATTTATAAATATTTTTCTATTTTTCCAATGTCTATGGAATGATCATAGCACAGAAAATGTTGGCTTTCAAGGATTTACTAATATCTCTTTTAGAAATGACATGAAATTGTAAGATAGAATGAAAGCACTTTAAAAAAATTGAATTTGAATTTCCTCTCAGACAATAGCTAATCCAATACACTTAATAAGATGGACAAAGGGTGACTTTTATGTAAAGGATCCATTATACAAGAACTAGGAAAACAAGTGAATTTGCATACTTGAGCTTTGTTGAAGGCAACCATGACATCAGCTCCATCCTGTAGACTGATCTTTAGAATTCACTAAGTTTGTGGCCAGTGAAGGCAATGCCTTATGTGCATTTCAGGGTCTGGTTTCCCTTTTGCCAATAATGAAGAAAACAAGCCATTGGTCTTAATATGGCTGATTGTATCATACATTTGCCATAACCTCAAATTTTAACTCTACATGAAAAATGAGCTTGGTATTTCTTTTGGAAAATGAGAATTAAATCAAAATATTTTATAGATCATAAAATAAATATTCCTTTATGCATGACTTTAAAAATGTGGGGTAGAATACAGACCTTGATAACTCAATTCAGAATATTTTCCCCATTCCCTGGTTAGAATCATGTGAATATTAAATAATTTTTATAAAAGAAAGCAGCAGTGTTTCTTTTTTTGTTTTTTGCTTTGAACCTGATAGCTATCAAATGACAAAGGTGTGAAGTTTTTTTTTTTTTTTTTTTTTTTTTACTTTTTTGTTTAAAATTTGTGAGAATTTCAGCCAGTCTAAATATTACAATGTGCAATATTTATTATTTTAAAGAATTAGAAAAATAAAATATTAAATAGTGAACACCAACTCTTTTAAGCAATGGAGGGACAGGAGTACTTAGAAGAAATTCATGAAAAGTAATATGCTTATTAGAGGGCCACAGAGATGGCTTATGTATAATAATCCAAGAAAAAAATGACGGTTATATATGTTAGTACACAACCATCACAAAGCAAGACTACTGCAATAATATAATCTGTGAAGATAGAGCCGCTTCACAGTTTGATGCAATTAAAGCAGAAAATGACCAACTGTAAGATGTCAAGAGCAACCATCACTAGGCTAGGGATATGATGTTAAAAGGTGAGTTTTTTCACATTTAAATATTATTGAAATATCTTTCAGGATAGTTGCTTAAAGTGGGTAAGTGTCGTAGTAGAATATTGAAATGTATTTATGTAATTCATTTTGTATTTTCTCAGAGAGGTGAAGAGGTAGATATTTTATGCCAAGTTTCCAACATCTGAACTCAACAAGTGACTCACTTTATGTAATAGACACTGAAATGAATTGGACAGAGGGGCAAGTTAATATAAGAGATGGCCTGAAAAGGGGAAATTATCACTTTGAAAGCAATTTTTAAAAAGGTTTTATAATCATACAAACCGCTCCACAGCAAAGGGAGCAGAATGCTGTTTTCCATTTCCCCTATACTCATTTTTCCTACCACTTCATTGGCTAAGTTTTATAGGTTGAAATAACTGGCATGGAAGAGGTATGCCTGTCAGCTGGCCACAGTGCAGAATCTTGAAAAGGTCAGTGTAGTAGCAGTATGACAGGCCATGTAAGTCATTATGTGCCTTATACCTCATTTGTAAGTAGAACGAGAATGAGAGGAAATTCATGTAAGGAAGATCTTTGAAAACGTGTTAGTATATTGGAAGCTAAGCTTTTCTGTCTGTCGAGAAAGACAGATAGATGTTTCCTTATAGTGTACCTTCCTGAGGTGCCGAAATGGGAAATGTATTTACCTGCTGCTTAAGAAAAAGACATTGGAAGCTGAATTAAGGTGCTTTAGGGTTGACTAATGCTAGTTACACAGAATTTTCTGTTCAATGAAAGACTTTCAATGTTATGTACTTTCAAGCAATAGTGTAGATCGAATATTTAACATATCCTATCTCTCATGTGAGTCAGCAGTTCACTGCAGAAATTTTTGTTGCAATGCAACGGGCAATATATTTTTTTTTTAAAGCCAAGGACTGTCTTTTGAATCAAAAATAACCCTATCTAGTTCATTCATTAGTATTACAGCACTAAAATCTCAGAGCACACTCCAGGTAATTGGAGTGGTGAAAGGGTTAATTAGCCATCCTGCCTTCCCACTACCCCCCTGCACACACTACAGCACTGTTCCTAATGGCAAAATCTATTAGAATGCACAATGTCCTCCCAAGAGACATGGAGAAGTCCTGTCATTTGAGATATTTAAAACTGTGCTGGAGAAAGCACTGGAGAGTTGTGAGTGCCTATGCTCCAACCCCCAGGACACAGTGCATGACCTAATGTGTGCTTTCCATCCCTTAATGCCTCTGATTCTCTGTGTGTTTTAATGGCTACCTCATTTTTAAGTACATGAGCAACACACTATTTTTTTTTAATGGAAATTTAGTTTGGCCTATAAAGTGTCAGGACAGAGGTGACAGGACAAACCACAAGGGGATGGAGGAAGCCTCGTGGAACCTTAATTGATTTGGAGAAAGGTTGAGCAAACACAACAGCATATTAGGGTTTAGCAAATACTTCAACTTTTTTCAAATGTTTTCAGTTCAAGAAAACCCAAAACACATTTGGCTAAACACTTTTTCCTTAATTTCCAAACCCATGTGTATTTCAAGGGAAATTTAATCCATGTGTTTCTGATTCATTTACACTTAGCTCATCAAAATGTGGTTTCGTAAGACCCATTTGATGTCTAAGAACCCTTGTGAGCTTTTTCATAAACTTTTTTTTTTCTTTCAACCAGGAAGTTTCATTTTGCCAAGATTCTGAGGAACTTCAACCTGAAAAAGTTGGTGTTCTTTTGAATCGTAAACTCCTTAAAGCTGGTGGGAATTACTGAGTAGGCATGGAGAAGTCATTGTTTCAGATCATGCGAACTTTACTATTTTGAATGGCCGATCAATTCTAATGACTCAAAGCTCCTCAGTTTGTAGCACAAAAAAAAAATGCTGAAACTTATGTAGAAATCACAAGAATTAGTCTTCTGATGGAATGTGTTTCCTTGTGATGCAACAATTGTTCAATAATGTGTCTCTTGGTAATCAGGGCATTAATAACATGGTTACTTCAGAGACAAAGAAATGACTCCAGAGGTGTGTGGACTGGACATTTTTCTGCAATCAAAGAAAGAGAATAGACTTTTGCCTAATGTTTGTTACCTCGTGTACAGTGCTGTATGTGAAAACAAGAATTAGATAAAAGCACTCAGGGAATGTGCTGATTCAAGTGCACACAGTCTCCTATCTCATAGCTGATATTCCTAAGAGCATCTGGGGTAAGAAACATGCATCCGGCCCATCCGTCAAGAGCCTGTGAGTAAGCCAACAGTGTTTGCACCTGCAGGATGAATCACAGCTTTGTTGAGTGTGGGAAGCTCCATAAGATGAAGGCAGAGTGCTGCTTTCCTCTGGTTCCTCCCACCCTTACTTCCCAGTGTCTGCTTTTGTGCTCCCACCTCGCTCCTCTTCCCCACCTTTACATGGTCACCACTACATTATGGAGCTAATGTGGCACATTCATCCAAGGATGGGTTGACACAGAGTACACATTGCTTTCATTTGGTTGCTCTTTGGATGAATTCTTCCCTGAGAACAAGATAATGAAAACCATATGGTCATTGAACACAAAACTCTGCCTCACTTCGTTCCCTTGCAACCCATTTCATTACATAAGGACTGGTCCCTGCTTTCCTACAGAATATCCCAGCCAGGTGGAATCCTGCCCCCTACAGGCTTGCACCATTCAACAAATGGTATTGGATTGCCTGAGGGTCACCTGTGTGACAGAATTTATTGGAATGTGGCAGCCCTTGCCAACCTCCTATAGCTCTATTAAAATGTCTTTTTTAGTATTTGCCTGAATTGTGTTTTGGGACCTTTATAGTGGGAGCAGAAGAAAGAAGGATCAGGTTGGGTTGTAGTCAAGAACTAAAAATGGTTTTGGGGGGAAGGTGGATCTGAATAGCTGGCTCCTAAGTTAAGATCATGTATGTACCAATGTAAGATGATTACAATACAGTTCCAGTGCCCACATCTGGTGGCTCACAGTCAGCCTTAAATAGAACCTCCACATATTTGGCTTCCATGGATACTTACCTACACAGTGCGCGGGCGCGCGCGCGTGCGCATACACACACACCACACTTAAAATAACATTTTTTTTAAAAAAATAATAATTAAAATAGAAAGAGTTTAAACTCCCACTGACCTCATACTTTGAACTGGTGCCTGAAAGGCGTGAATACTTTGTTATGGTGACTACACATGTATTGAACTTCATTTCTAGGTGAAGCTTTCAATATAAGGCACAATTACACTTTTGCAACTCTGGAAGCCAGTTCAAATGACAGGTGTGAGGATGAAGAATTATTCATTAGTTCAAACTCTCATAATTGTGAATAAGGAAGCTGAAAGCAATAAAAAAAACACAAATGAGATCTTTGGCTTTGCACAAAAAAGATTTATTTTAACTTCAGACTTTGCCATTTCTATTGTACAGACACCAAAGTAGCATTGTAAGATGTGTAAATTCATTTCATAAATATGAAGGTAAAAGCAATTATTATGTTTTTAATAGCTTCTTTTCTTACAGTTGTTTGAGATAAGTCTTCTACTCCAATGGAACTTCTGACATGAACCTGTGAAACTTAGAAAATCCTCACATCATGACCGTTCTCAAAAACACTGAATTTAGAATCAAGTCTATGATCATTCACATGATCTTTCTCTTATACATCTTTGTAATGATGGAAAAATAATGTCAAGTTAAATTGAACTACAAATGTATTTTATTTTTAATTAAAAATATTTGTCATGGGGTTGGGAAGATGTGTCAGGGATAAGGAGACTTGCTGCAGAAGCATGATGGCCTCAGTTCAAATCCCCATAAATAATTTAACGAGCTAGGTGTGGGTATGGCAATCTATACCTGTAATACAGTACTATTGAAAGAAGAAATAGAATTTCTGTGTCTTGATGCCTGTCATCTTAGCTTCATGTTCAAAGAGAAACCCTGTATCAATAATGATAATAATAATAATAATAAAGCAAGGTGATAGAGTGGAATGCCTCTGGCCTCTGTTGGGCATGCACTAACACGTGTATATAAATCATATATCACATGCACATATAAAATAAATATTTGCTATTATTGATCAACTGAGAAAAACTTTACACAATGTTAAATTATTTCATTCATCACTACTACAAGTGTAAAATTAGATATAAACTGATTAATGAGACTATGTGGAGCTACATCTTGATCTTGGGTCTTGGGTAAGGTTGAATACTGTGTTGTCCAGAGGTTGTGGAGAAAAAAACTGTTCATTTAAAGTTAACAGGAATGGGAGACTGGATAGTGCTGTCACCTTTTGTGTTTTATTCCATCTCTGACATCAGCCTATATGGCAGTGCTTTCCACAACCCACATTCATGACAGGTGTACCCTCTCAATTCATTCTTGGAAATATCTGAGACATACCTAATGGTGAGGGGTGAGATTTACCAAGCTCCTAGATGCCTCTTGGTCCAATCAAGTTTACAAGCAAGATTCTCCATCATAGTGGATGTGTTCTACCATATACTTTGAAATTCAATATTCCTTCTTGCCAGAAGCTCACAATGAAAAAACCAGATACCAAGGACTAAAACTTTTGAAGCCCAAGCTAAAAATAAATCTTAATTCTTGTAATATGACTTACTCAGATATTTTTTTAGAAGGCTAAAAATCTACTAACCCAGCTGCACAGAGATTCATTTTATTTATTTATTTTTCTGTGCAGAGATTCTTAATCTGAAAATCCTCTTACTAGGTGAGACAATCTATTACAGAGACAGATTGGAGTAAAGAATTTCCTGTTTTTCCCTATCTCCATATCTGCAGGGAAGCCCTTTTGGTACCTTTTAAGAATACCAATGGTTCCTTAGTAATCTCTATTAAGCTACCAACACTATCTCCAATGATGATGAGTGGGTATCAAAGTAATCTCATATAAATTACATGGCTTAAAGTAAAGACATTTATTTTCACATAATTTTGTAGGTTGGAAGTCTGAGATTAAAGCATAGGGTTCTTCAGTGACTTCTTTTCTGGGTTTGCCCCGCCTCCTCCAACCCTGATATCTTTACATGGCTATCATCTCTTTTGACATGAGCACCAGTCACACCAGATTAATGACCACACTAATGACTTTATTTTAATCTAATAACTTCTTTTCGATTTTATATGTTCTTGTGATCCCCAATGTGCTCTCCAAGAAACAAAAAGGTGAAAGTATTTTTTAATTTTATACAAATTATATGTTGTTCCCACTCTCTGCTTCAAGTAGAACATATATCCCACCACTCCCCCAAACTAGTGTCTTTTACATTTTATAACTTTTTACAATCCACCTATCTTTGCTCTTTATCTTTTAAGAAAATTTAAATTTTTTTTACCATTTCTTTTTTCTTTTCTCTTCTCCTATTTCTTCCTAAGATCACAGAAATATGTCTTTTATTCCTTTATAGCAACAGGATCAGCACTGGTGTTTTATAAAGCCAAAAGTGCCTGTCAGTCCGTGGCTTGTCAGACCTTGTCCATCAGTCTTTATTTGACAGTCAGACCTTGTCTGTCAGTCTTTATTTGTCAGCACGCTGTCCATTTTTGTGCTGTGGATTTCTTTTCATATTCTCACAACGTCAGTTCACCTCTCTCACTGTTCCTTTTCTATTAGGGGAGTGTTATATAGTTCTTCATTGTGCTATTGTCTTCCATGGGCTGTTGTCTGTCTTCCTAGACACATGATGAAAATAGATAATTGCAAACCTGGATGATTATAATATTCTTCAACATTAGTTAATTGGGACATAAAATTTATGTAAATATTTGGTTATTTTGATGCATCAAAGTCAACATACAGGTTTAAGACAATTTTGCGTTTTGAAGTTGTAATACCCTCTTGAAATAGCAGTACATTTGAAACCCTGTGATATCGTACTGATTTGGTATGTATTGGGTGCTCAGTAAATTAACTGTTGGGTAGATTAATAAATGCAATTTTAGTGGAATAATAAAAGAATATAAAACTACAGCAAATTCTAAAAGAAACACAGATGAAATTTGACTTAGTGATTTCCCTCTGCTGAAATTATCTGCTTAGATGTATAACATGCAAATGGTTTGACTTTTTGTTAATGAAAATTTTAATGTCAATATGTTATAGATTACTTATTCAGTTCAGATCTGAGGTTAAAGATCAAAACTATTAGGCTTTTCTGGCATAGTCTTTATCACAGTGTGGGAAAAAGTTAAAGTAAATAAGCAAAGAAAGCCAATAATTTAAGCTTGCAAATGTAAGATTCTAAATTAGTATAAAATACCAAGTTATTATTAGAAACTGTAGATATTTAGTTTCTGATTTATGAGAAAAAAGATAACTCAAATTTTTGAAATATTAAAAGATATATGAAACTGGGGAAATTGCATGCTTATATTTTTTTGGAATATAAAAAGAAAAATGATTCAGACTTCCAAACTTCAAACCAAGCTTCCCAAGGGTCAGACATTTTTATTAAAAGGGGAGAAAAGTCTACACAATATAATAAATCCATTATTCTTTCATTTTGCAAAATGTCAAACTCCATGTGATCCTTTTAATTTCTATGGGTGTTCTAAACAGATCATATCTGGAGACAAGCTCATACACAGCATGGCAAGTATGGATCAGAATGTGCTTAAAAGGCATCGCAGTTTGTGCGCGTGCACACACACACACCACACACACACACACACACACTCATCATCATCACAGTATTACAAAATGATTTTGCCTGACATGGAATATAGTTTTCTGTAAAATGCCTTTCTAACATATATTTATGCCCAATTTTATTTTATAACAATGATTTTTGTACCAAAAGGATGTGGACATCACAATGCACATGTATTCTTCTTTCACTTCATGGAGTTGAAAAAGGTCATAGACAGGACACCACTTATTTCTTAACTAGTGAAAGTGATACAGTGTTGGGAAGTTGTTTTAAGGTAGTAAGGCAAGACTAGATGATTTCATCTGAAATGTACAGCTTCTCTTTCTCTGCCTCCCTTCTGCCAGCCCAAAGATGATGTTATTACTATGTTCACTTTAATAGATAACTGTACAATTATCCAATCAGTCAAATGAATAATTCAGCAGGCGTTTAACAGAAAACAAACTTCATTCCACCTCCCCATATACTAGTGACTTATAGGTACCAAAACAGTTTTCTTTTCCTTGCTTATCAAAAGCTATGGACTTCCTGTTTCATTATTTTTTAAGTCTACCTGGAGTGGTCTAAGGTGGTCTGAATATTAAAATATAATCAATCATTGTACAGACCCTAATTCCTTTCCATCACCCCCCTCCTTTGTAATGATGGTCCAAAGCAGGTTTTGAGACTCAGTATACTCACAGAGATGTTAGCTGCTTCGCGCCACTGCATCTTTGTATGATCTGCCTGATCCCAGACCTCTAGAGAAAATTTGTGTGTGCATACTGTATGTGAACTTTAGATAAATAAATAAACACATTGAGCAGCTTCCAGATAATTGAAAATGAATGAAGGAGGAAGCAAAAAGAAAATCATTTCCCCAGAGGTACTCAGCTAAGGTGGCAGGTATGATTAAAATCCATATGATTTATGGCTAGGTGGATTACAAGCATGACAACCCTGTTAGTGTTTGTTTGGGTGCATTTGACAATAAAGTTTTGTTGTTGTTGTGCTTGCTGTGGATTTTGCTCAGGAGTTAGCCACTCAGGAATTCCTAGTGCCTGACTGAGCAGTAATTTAGCAAGCTCTCTTGTGCTCTTTTCCTGTCAACATTAACATGTCAATTCATTTTAATAGTCTGGGCATGCTCAGTGGGCATGCATTTTCTCAGTAAGTATCCCATGAGCCCACCCAGTGGTGCAGAAATGTGTTATAGCTTGTCTCAGACCTCAGAGACTTCAGCAGGTTTATTTTCATTATAGCCAAGTATATTTGTTAAAACAAAGACAAAATAATATATACATATATAAAATCAAGACCTTAACAAATGAAATAGAATATATATACATATATATGAATATATATATGATTGGTAATTTAAGCTCTTCCAAAGATGAGGTAATATGATCTTTACACATAATTATTACAAGGCAGAATATAACACAATGTGTGATGCCACTGCACTTAGTTTTTGAAAGTTAAGTGCTATTCTGTCACAATGGGAGATTTCCTGTAATCAAGATGAATAGTTAAAGTTTCTTTTATATTAATGAGAATTTGCCTTCCTTATTTCTCATCAAGGTGTTTTCAAATAAATATTTATCTAATGTTTTTTTCATAAGTAAATTATTTAAGAAATTAGTAAGTACACACATAGCAAATAAATAAACACTCATGCCAGACTCCCAATTTGGAGTCATGGTGATTTATAAATCTATTCATCAGCTATCAAGCTAGATTTCAATTTCCATCCAAATTCACATGTGTTAGGAAACATCTTGCCAGATATAAAAAGATAAGAAATGGAAAAGGAAAATAAACTTAAATTACATACTCAAAATATGCAATCTTATGCATTTTATTTTGATTATGGATGTACAGGTTTAACTGCTGATTCTAATTACATAAATTACTGCATTAAAAATAAGCCTCTGAAATTGTACTTAAATCAGTCAAAAAACCTTCAGAATTCTTCTGTTGTATCATTTTGGACCTCAGAATCTCTAAGACTATTGAACAATTCTATAATATCAAAAGTAAAAAAGAAAGTTGAAAGAAATTTAGAGTAGACTATTACAGAAGCCTTTTCTTTAAATGTTCTATTCATTTGATTGTATTTTATTTTCTTATCCTTTAAAACTCACTTTACTTAATGCAGAGTGGCATGCTTTATCTCTTACATCATGTATGGTCAATGAGTGATTTTTCTTGGAACAGTTTTTAGAAATGGTCAGGTATTTGTGCAATTATTTGGCAAAATAGAATTCTAGTTAAATTTATCATTGCTACAGTGAATAATTTCTTATGCTTTAGATGTGCTCTTTTTCCCAGTAATTATTCTTTAGGATAAATTTAAAAGATATTTTTGTAAATTATATTGCACATAAAAGATTTTATTAATATTTGGTTCAAAACTTTAGAATGTTCTACAGTATCAGACTTTTTACATTTTACTCCTGTTTACTCTCCCAAACCATGAATATTCCCAATTACTCATTAGTGTATGTTCTTTTAACTCTTCAAATGATTGACATCATCAATGGCTAGAAATGTAGACCTGAGATATTTAAGCAGTAGCCACTTGATTTTAAAACCTAGTGATAAGATTTGAATTTATATCAAATACCTCTTTTTTAATATCTGAAAATAGTCATCAAACCCCAGGAAATAACTGTTCTTAGTGCTTATTCAGGGCAGAGGAAGTGTTATTCATACTTGAAAGGGCAAAGTGGAAATACAGCGGATAATAGACAAGAGTTGTAAGGATATTAGATGGGTGTGAAGGCAGAGGTCAGAACAGATGGAATGTCTCCCATTTCTGATGTGATATACTGTTGGCTTCTGGTGCTCTACCTAGACCATTGGTTTGGGCAGTCAGACAGCTCATTTTGCTCATTTTCCACAGTGTGTGTAGTGGTGTTTCTTTACATGTACAGCTGTCTGCATCATAGACATTCATCTTAGGACATAGAAGAAAAGAATGAAGGAGCAAAATCCAGCTGTATGGTTCAGCTAAAGTTTATATTTTGAGTAAAATTGAATAGCATTCAGTCTTTTCTTGAAATATAAAAGAAGTAATTTCATCAAAAAATAGTAAATGTTTCTTAACTGACATAAATTTTGTTCCTGCAAATACAATAGTGAAGGTCTTATTTTGTGGTATATTATTTTTACAACTTCATTAATAATACTATGAAAAAATAATTACCATTTAATAAAACAAGAGAGTTCTATTCAGTGTGCAATGGTTTATGTGGTAACAGTAAATTCTGTGGCTTCAGTTTCTGCTAAAATGTAGCATTCCCTGTGACTTTTTGTAGATAGCTGATGATTTATACAATTTTTGATTAATAATGCTTATTAGTAAAACTGCATATATCTATATTTTAATCACACACACCCCACATTTCAAAGTTGTTCTAGCAAAATGTATAAATAAACACCATATATTAATAATCTAAATTAAATTTTAACTTAAGATTTAATAAAAATTCATCCACCAATGTTCACTGGCCAAAATATACATAATTGTTTGCTTTTTTTGAAGGTAATATTGAGAACCATTAAGTTATTATTTCTTTGAATATCAATAACAGTTTCTATTTTAAACTGTGGGTTTATAATTTCCTTACTGAAATAAGCTAACTTCATAGGAGTTATTTATACTTGGAAAATTTTACAAAGTTCTACTATGTGAGTTAACAATGAGTAATGCACACACTAACAGCCTTAGCATTATGGTATTTCTTTTAACATATAGATGGGATAGGATTTTTCTCAGAAGGTACCAAATGTCATTAAAGGCTCAGGTGGTTAAAATCAACATGAAAAATACATGCAGCCTTTTCCCTCCTTACATTCGCTAACGTAATCAGATTCCAAGTCACCTCACCTCCCTCCCTCCCAGCTTATGGAGATTAATTAGTTCTTAGGCTTTTGTCACATGATCTTCTCTGTCTGTCATTTAGCTGGCTGACTAGACCTATAAGCTGTTTCATGCCCCAAAGGACAGATTAAATTTTAGTATTGTTTGTCTTCTTTCTTTAAGGATGGATTTTTTAAAAAGTTACAGATGATTATGTTTTGTTCTTAGATATTATTATTAAATGTTTTAATGAAGGCAAATGTTTAAATGAAAGTAAAATAAATATCCCATCTAGTTTGAAAAAGATGGGGATATCTAAAAGTAGATTTAGAAGAGTTAAGTTATTGCACTCAATAAGTATTAAAATTAGTTTTTTATAGTAAATATTAACCTCATAGATAAGGCTCCGATAGAGCCAAATCAAGGAAAGCATTAGTTAGTGGCCCCCAAACAGTTTTCAAATGTCAAGGTGAATTAAACATTGGAAAACCTACTTAAAATACCTCAAATTTAACAGAATTTATGTTTGCTTAGTGGAACAACTGTTTTTTTGTTTTTTGTTTTTATTTTTAAAGAAACAATAGACCCAGAAACTGCAAATGTACTAATCTTTAACAGTGTATACATTATGATGATGTTTCTTTACCCATATTTATGACTGATATTTGGAGAGTGAGTGGAATTTAAACCAAAGGCCACAGTTTCCAATGTTTTGTTGATTTATAGGACTAGAGGTTCTTAATCAGGAAAAAACAAAAACAACCTTGCATTGGTAAACAACATCAATAATATCTATAATGTATGATTAAAGCGAAATAAGAAATATTGTCAGCTACCAGTTGTAAGATCGTTGATATTTCTGAGGTCCTAATTAAAGTGTAAGAATAGATAGGAAGTTCAGCAAATTCTTCTTGTTCATGTCACTAAACCAATGAACCACATCTCCATGTAGGATTCTAAGTAACATGGGACCCTGTGAAAGGTACCATTTAACATAGGTAGTTTAGAGCTGGGCCAGTATGTGACTGCATGCTTGTCTGCTCTCTGACTGTAGATTTCATTTCAGAAACTCTTAACAATAAACAGCCACTTCACTTAAGAGTCGACTCTGCTCTACAAGCACATATAATTCCTGAGACATTGAATGAAGGTGTCACAGGATTTCTCACTGCTCAGGTGTTGCAGATACATTATAATTCAGTAACTGAAAAGATCTGTTTGCCTTGCCTGTGGAGTTGGATCATTGCCTTTGGCAGTGACCCTAGTCTCCTGCAGATGATGACATCTTTTACACCTACGTAGAAAATGGGCCAATGTGGATGCCATTAGACAGACTCAATTGGGCTTATGCTGAGAAAATATTAGCATCCATGCCTTGCATGGAGAAGAAATGCTGAGACCACCAGCTAACACTGATGCTTATCTAACTGAGAATCTTCAGGTTGTTTAAAATCTCACAAATGCAATACTTTCTGGCTCCTTTACTTTCTAGCGTACTGCCTACCTACTGCTACATCCTGACTGACTTTGGTAAAGAGAAGGTCATTATTTGTGCCTATGATAACTGGGAGGTGTGGCCAATTTCACATATTGAATGCGTGATCCTCAAGAGTGATGTTGGCATGGGAACAAGAGGATGAGGAAGGAGCTGTTGTAATTAGAATAATGGCGTCTTGGCTGAGCACATCACATCTCATTTGGAACACACCAGCTTGATCATATGTCTCCTTATTACACAGCCTTAAGTCTCTACTAGATGTCTCAATTTGGTCTTAGACTTTCCAGCCTCCAAAGCCATCAGTTAAATAATTCTCTTCATTTTGTTAATTACTCATTCTGTTACAGAAACACAAGTCAGATCAAGAACATGACTTTAAAGATTTATTAATTAATTAGCACAGAGGTAAATGATGTGAGGTAATCTCAGCATCTATCCTTGAACATTTACTAATAAGTTTTATAATCATTTTTCTCCTTAATAATTTTCTAAGGATTATAATTTCCAAATTCTTAGATAGCTGAAACCAAATGTAAAGACTGGTAATGAAATAATCACACTCCATAGATTCTCTGTTCCTATATACTTCTGTAGGAAGCATATGTTCTTAGGAAATGTATATCTTACACTATTTTTTTTCACCAGAAAAAATTAGCTCTATACCCTGTCACACTCTTTGGATCTTACACATGGGTTTTGTATATACTATTACCTAATCTCTCTTACTATGTGAGCATCTTATCTTAAACTAGCTATCTGTTTTAGGGATGAAGAATTATATTCATATAATTGGATGCTTTATTGATACTTGTAAGGCACCACTCTTTACTTCCTCAAAATAGATCATTTTCAGAGGGATAGGATGCTTATACAGTAAACAAAGGCCATACATGCAAACTTATAAAAGTAGGCAAATGGCTGAGTATATCCATTTACATCACCAGTAGGCTGCATTCCAAGCCAGATATGTTGATCCTGGTTTCCTGTTCCACTGATAAAAGGGGGTATGCCAATTTTGTTCCAGTCCTGAGCTGTCCAATATGCTCTTGGAAGGCAAGTTTCCATGTTGAGTGAATAAGTATCATTGTTTCCTTCATAATGGGCCTCCCCCTCCTTTGGCTGACTCTGAAAAGCTGCCACCACAATAGCTATGAAATAGTCCTGTTCAACTGCCAAGTGTCGATGGAACACAGTATGGAATGGGGAAGATTTTCTTATTCCTCGTTCCATGACTGGCAGGAGAATAATTTCGCTCACCAGGTCATCATGTCACATCAGCCATATTAACTTGGCTAAATAAAATGTAAATGCTATGTTGCTTCCCACAATGTTCAGTTTTATAAGAAAAGTAAACATTTTTTTTTTACTTCCCCCCTTCATCAATGATGCTTGTTTCAAAGATATCTTGTTAAGAAAACTCAATAAATAACACTGACTGAATTTATGTTATAAACTAGACTTGGTAGGCTTTCAAGGGAACATCAGTTTTACAGCTGCTTCTGATGAGTGTAACTAAGCTAAGGATCTAAACCTGAGCATAAGATCCAGTTCACTAATATTTATTGCTCCAAATGCAATCTATATTAGCATGTCACTCCTGTATCAAAGCAGAAGACGGCAGTATTTATGATTATTAGTACAATATTGAATCTTCCTGAACCAATTACTGATCCAATTACTCTGTCATTATTACCTTCTGAATAGGGCTTGATTTGTATGTGATAAATATGATGCAATTAAACCACCTTTTTACATAATAAAGCACTGCAGGTGTTTATTCTTAAGAGTTCACAGATACCAACAACCAATAGATTTAATTAAAAAAAATCTTTGAAGTAAGTATGAATTTCATTAAATTATTTTAACTTTAATGCACACCTAAAACATATTTTATTGAAAGTTAAAATTGTATGATCTTCTGTCCAGCTTTTGTTTAGAGACTATACTAGCTGTCAGGATAAACAAAAATTAATGTAGTTGCTCATGTTAACTATAAATGGTATTAAGTTGTAACATATAAATATTAATTGAATTATAAAAAATTCAGATAGAGAATAAAAGATTGATAATTATAGAAAATGCATATATCCTAATTTAAAACAAACTACCACTATACACTTAAATATGCTTCTGCACAATGATACATACTCTAGTCAACCTAATCACTTTTAACTCTAATCATCAATGAAAGCAAAATAATAAACAGAACAAATTTCAAAGTGTAGTATTGGTGGTGGTGTGTGGCCCACACCTTTAATCCTAGCAGTCAGCAGGCAGAGACAGATGGATCTCTGAGTTAAGTCTAGCCTGGTCTACAAAGTGAGTTTCAAGCCAGGACTACACAGAGAAAACTGTCTCAGTGCACTCTCCTCCTTCCCAGAAAAAGGAAAGAAAAAGAAGAAAGGGTTAGGAACACCTGACTCACTCTTGAGGGAGGGGGGACAAAACTGGATTTGCCAGGAGTGGAGACTGAACTAAGCATTACTGGATCAGTGGGACCATAGGACTGTCTGCTGCCTGCCCAGGGAGGAGATGGGGAGTTGTGGAGAAGAGAGAATGACCTGATGTGGCAGGAGGGGGAAGGGACCTTGAATAAGGATATACAGGGATGGAAAAAAAATTCAGAGGGAAAGCTGAAAATAAAAAAAAAAAAAGATTAAGATAACTTTAAGGATCATCACAGATCCTGATTTGTTTGCATCTCTCCACCCTAAATTAAAAAGATTCACCATATTAGAAGTAGAAATCAGTATCCAAGGTTACATTTTTAATATTTTAACAATATCTTGAGCAGAGTAATAAATTTATTAGCTTATTATTCTGATTCATGGATTAACATTTTGCAGTGAAGATTATTTTTTTACAAAGATGGCAGTTTAGACTTGGCTTTCCTAAGACTAACATATTTAAAGCAACCAATTTTATGAACTGAGTTTTAAAGTTATACTAAAAAAAATAGGTTTTAAAACAAAACATTATAAAAAGGACATAATACATTGTATCTATTATATTTTTACTGTTTTTTATGGGAAAGTGAGCTTAATCTGCTTATGGACTAGTAGTGATTTAAAGAAATTCACTAACAATGAAAGATTATTGGCCTATGACATTTTAGTAATTTTTACAGGTGTGATTATGCAACAGCATTAATAGATGGCATTATTACACTTAACCAAGGATTTCAAAGTGTTTGATAACATACAGAGTTTATCTCACATCTTCCCGTTGGTCTCTCAAGGTAATTGAAGAAAAATTTCTTTGGTTTTAAGTCTGTAATTGTACAAGTACAATATCCCCCTACCAACCCCCAGTATATTTTCTTTTCAAAAGTAGTTCCAAGGGGGCAAGTGTTTTTTTTATTGCTGGCATTTTAATAATTGTAGATGTGCACTTGGAGAAATCAATTGATAATTCTGAACACCTACCATCAATATCCAATTTTCTCCATATTTTTTAAAAGCAAGAAAACTCCAATACATTGCAAGTAGATTAACGGACACATGCTCAGCTCCTTTGCTGTATATTGTGCATATTGGGTGTCAGGAGAAGTCTGTCAGGCTTCACATAAAGGAATATTAAGGAATAAAACAAACACTTGTAATAGTACAGAGAGAATTTATTCCTGTAACCACAAAGATTCAATAGAAATTAAAGGGTAAAAAAAATCCATGAAAATATGTACTAGACTCCAGATAATATTTATTCTAAAGTAAGTGTTAAAATAAAAACAATAACTTCAAGAATAAATTAATGAACTGCAATTAATTGTATTTACTATAAGAGGTCTGGGTAGGAAACACATACCTCCACACTGATAAAATAAACCTGCATCCTGAAGAAGCTAAAGTAAGCTAAATGAAGACGCTTTTAACAAGGTTATTACTTAAGCAATGACAGGTTTACAGATTTTAGCACCACTGGGTTTTCACAGGAGCTACAGCAAGTGCTAAAATAACACACACCTTCAGGTTCATTAAATTCACCAGTGTGATGGAATAACTGATATTTTGCAATATTACTACAGTTCTTCAAAGAACCATCTATAAATAAGATACAGTAGTAACAACGTTTGTGCTGATAAAACAATGAGATAATTCTTTATGGTTTTTCTGCAGGAAAACATTGTGTTTAAGTAATACTGTTAGCACGGTTATGTCTAATTTGGATTTCTAGTGTCTCTTATGCATCTGTTGACATAAAATAGGTATGTTCTCTGAAATGTTTTGTTATGATGCTGCAATAAGGAGAAAACTTGTGAAAAGGTGATATATATTAAGAGCAAATAAACTGAGTCTCACCTTCAAATATTTACTTCATTGTCTGATGTTTACTAGGATATTTATGGAGGTTGTTTTATTTAAAGAACTTATAAAAATCCAATAACCGCCAGAAAGAACAGCATCTCTGATAACTACTTTACTGTAGTCTGCCCTGAGACAAGCCAAAAACATAAATACTGGGCTTCTAATAAATCAATGGAGTCTGGCCTTCAGAGACCTGGGAGACATATGGACAGTAACAGAGTATCTCAGGTTGTCTCATGAGTGATTCCATCTGGATGAAGTCTTGGTGTTATTCACAGCCTACTTCTCCCCTAAAACACCTTCAATCTTATCCACAGCCTCCATCTCAAATGTCAGACCACCTGGGATATGCAGCTGTCAGACTGAAAGGGAAGTTGCCTGAGACTGGCCTGGCCTGCTTGTCAAGGAGACAGTCACTAGTAAGCAGATATTGCTAGGTGCACAGGGACAATACCACTGAAAGCCAGGAGATGCCCCTACCAGGCTCTGAATCAGAGCCAGAAGGGCAGAGAAAGAATTCTGCTGCACTATGAATGTCTCTACAGAAGACCTGCCTCTGGTGTGTTAGTCTCCTTTTAAGACATTTACTCTTATCAGTGATGCAGAGGTTGATAAATTTTTATTAAGAATACATGGAAAATGTGCAGCCTTCTTTACACAAATATATGTTTATATTTTTATGTTATTGTCAGGTTCTTTGGGATATGTTCTCATACACTCATGTTTTATTTTCTGTCACTAAGCAGATTTTATTTGATCATGCTGGTATCTGAGCTTTTTCACAATTGTAGTCAATTTCTTTCTTTTCTGTACTCTGTGTTCCCCAGTGTGTGCTGCCCAGTATAGCTCTCACATTTTGGAGACAGAAAGCAGCTTGATAGTAGGTGGTCATGTTGGTCTGTAAAGTGAAAACTAAGAACATTAAAGTTCGCCACTGCTTTCTCCTGTCTGGTATTTCCTTTAAGGAAACTAGCAAATGTGAAAGTCCTATCCCAGTTCAGACACACTGCATGCCTTTTCCTAAAAGACTGAGTTATGATTCAGGGATTGAGTCTGTTTCAGGGACTCTGAATATCAGCTCCACTAAGAACAGTCCCAGTGGATCACATCACAATCTAAGTTTTCTGCAAGTAACCAGACATCTCTGTTTTGATTGCTTTGATTTCTGGATTTACCTTGACTTTATAAAATATTTATCAAATATATTAATAATTTTTTTCATTTGAGAATTTATCTTCAGATAATCAGCGTTCAATGTGAAGTTGTATTTGTCTAAATTTATTTTTTAAATTTTTTTCCAGTGAAGATTTGTTAAACCCTTTCAATTTTATATTTTATTTTTCTTGTCTAATGCTTTGCTGTTATTATTTTTTATTCTCTTTTTCTATAATTTGAGTTTTTAAATACTAAATGTAATTACTACATACATTGAGATAAATATTGATAGGCAAATGAAGTATTGATTGGTTCTCTGGTTTTAGTGAAATGCATTCCCCCCCCCCCCAAGGCAAAAGAACACAGTGGATAAAAACATGGATTTTTGAGTCTGATAGAAAGTTTTAACTGTGCTCCATGAGATGTAGTGGGTACAGAAACTGGGAAGACCTGTTCTCTCAGGCAGCAGAATACATGCTGACAAGTGATGAGAAGCACACACTCACAGCCATGCATGCCACTCTCATAATTCAGTGCTACTATCGAGTGCCTCATGTTTGCTCTACAACTTTAACTTGGTATGTAAATTAAACATTGCCATTGCCACTTTAGTTAGAGGAAATGAAGCCATGTAAATGTTAAGTAATTTGCCTAATGTCACATTAATAGTGAAACATGGTTTGAATCAAGGTTAATGTTATTCCAAAGCTTTTCTTTTTTCTTTTTTTTTTCCTGACAGATACTCAGAATCCCACTTTGATCCTTCTGTTTTATTTTTTACTTACACAATTAGTAAAGAAACTAATGGTTGGTGATTCAAAATAGGTCACGACTCTGTTCATTTTACTCTCTTGCATTACTGCCTCTCTGTTCCTGGACTTCATCAGTGTGTTTCCCAGGTGGAAGGACTCCCTTCACAAATCTTATGGACTATCTTGCCTTACTCTTCTGAAAATCTCAACCCCATTAAACAGAGCCTGAGAAATAACATCTTGCAATGACCAACTTTATCTTCAATCAAAGGTCGGTGAATGGTTGTCTCTATGACAAATTGGTTCATCAGCTGTTTCTTACCAGCTTGTGAGCCAAAGAAAGAGTTTTTATTCTCACTTACTTATTTGCTATTAGTTTGTTATGCTCACTGTACAAAGAATGGTTTTCATTATATTTTCATAAATATTATACTTCTACTGTCTTCATTTTCCTTTTTGCTGATTTTCTAATTGTCAATCCCTCTTTTATTTTCATTTGAGTTTTTAAATTAACAGAAAACATTTGTTATTTACCTATGTCTGCCTTATACTTTTAACATGTTGATCAAAACTGCATCCATATACAGGCAAATGCCATAAATTTTTCTTAATGTCTCAATCATTACAAATTACATATATTTTTCACAATTTCTATAGCCATTCATCTACTGGTGGCACATAGGCTCATCCATGACCTGGTTGACATGAATAGTGCTACAGTAATAATGGGTCCAGGTGTTTCTGTTGTTCTTGTGAATTTTTTAGGTGTATACCCAGTAATGGTACTGTGTGATCACATGGTAGCTTTACTTTGAGTTTTTTGTAAAGAACAACCATGATGATTTCCATTATGGCTGTACTAATTTTCCCATCAAATAGCTTTGGAGTTTATTTTTTTCTTTAGTTTGCCAACATTCATTGTTTCATTTTACATTTTGTTTTGTTTTCTTGATGTTAATTTGAACTTGGGAAAAATGAATTTTCAATTTAGATTTGTTGTTGTTCTTTTCTGTATCTAAAGAGGTTCAACATATATATATGTATATATACTATATATAATTTATATATAGTTCTTTATAAATAAAGAGGAATATAAATATGATCATATACAATATATATAAGGAAATATAGTCTCTCCATATGAATAGTCTATATAAAAAAGAAATACAAATATATATGGACTATTTATACTTTTTTATTTGAAAAGTATTCAGTTCTTTTAAGCACTTGTTGATTGATTATCTTTTCTTTTGCTTCTTTTTAAAGCTCCACCCACTGCCACCACTCTGGCATCCTTCTTACCCTGGGGTCTAAATGGTCTCCTCCCTAGAGCACTCTTTCTCCAAATCTTTGCTTTAGTAATTGTTCTGCCCTCATTCAGTTGTCACCTGATTAATTGGGTCACATATGTGAAAACAGATAATATAACACAAACTCTGCATTTATTAATCTCATTTCTCCACATTTTTAAAAAATTCTATGGCCATAGCTTTTGTGGTCTTCTAATGGACATCATACTTAGGGTACTGACAACTTTTCTTTCTATTTTGTATCTTGCATGTCTATTAAAAAGATTTACTGTGCTTCCTCTTCAGTCTATTGCATCCAGGGCTGAGAATTTATACAGTGGGCATGATTCCTGTGAGATGGAACACTCATGCAAGTGCAACAACATAGCTCTATTAGCTATAAGTCGAAAGCTCTTGTAGATGCCCAATATTTATGCAGAAATGGTTTGTCAAGCTGCAAAATGTGAATGGAATCCCATTTGTCTCTTCCTACCACATTACAAATGATGTGAAGCAATATGTGTTGTTACCACTGGTTAAGAAAGAAGCTGCTATGGTCTATGACAAGACAGAACAGAGCCTGGTGGAAAATCCAAGAGAGCTGATGGGGGGTGATGAGAAAGGCATGGTCAGAGCAAATACTGATAGCCACATGGGAAGCAAGATGTAATGAGACAGAGATAAAGTCACAGAACATGAAGGGATACATATGTTAATAGAAATGGGTTAAATTGTAGGAGCTAGTTAATAATGAACCTGAGCCATAGACCAAACAGTTTGTAATTAATATAAGCCTCTGAGAGAGAATATGGGTCACTGAATGAGAAAGATTTATCCAGACCACAGGGCTAGGTGGGACTAAAAAATCTCTGTCTACACTGGTGCACCCTTAAATCAGTTTATTATGGCTTTATATCTCTAGGCTTCAGATTTAGCTGAAGACTCAGTGATCTACACTATTGTGTGACACAGCAGACAGGAATAGACAGAACCAATGTATCTGGGGACAGAGGCAGGTTCTCTTGTCATCTGCTATCCCAGAGTGCAGAGGTCTTACCACATGTCATTGGAAATCTTGAGACCTTCTAGTGAGAATAGGGATGGAGTGCAGTTGGCCCAAGGCCGCTCAGACACCTGTTCTAAAGTACTAAAGTATAGAACCCATGAGGACAGCTAGTGTTGTTCGTTTGGTTCAATGAAATACTACAAACACCAACATTTGCTTCAGAAGCAATTGCACTCAGTAAATATTTGTTCACTGTTGAATGGTATGCTTTATTCCCTTTAACTAACAAGTATTTTACTGTTTGACCTCCAGTACCTCACTGGAGCTGCTGTTTTGAATTACCATTTTCTCTGAGGTTCATTACACACAAAGTACGCGATTACAAAGTAAATTCATTAGAGTGTTATTAAATACTATTCTTACTTGACCAGAGTAAACTCATTCATTCATAGTATTTCTTTTAAAAAGGAATAACTTGAAACAATTAAATGTGTGACTATTCCTGATAGCTAAGGCTTGCCATAGTTTTGATTTATATGGTCCTGAGAGGAAGTTTTTATGGACTTTCCTGGCCTATTTGGGTTTTCATTTTATGATGAGGTGAAAGAGGGACACTGTTTTCTCTGACACTGCCTGTATTTCTTGATCTCAGTGTCTTATATTCTCTGAGGTACATTTTTTAGAAAAGGAAATGTCTAATTTTCTGAGCTAAGACTTGATTTTAAATAGGGCTGTACTTCTAAAATGAAGGTCAAAGAAGTTATATAGATTTGCCACACATATCCCCCCACATACACACACATAGACACACATGTGTGCACATTTACAAAATCTAATGTTTTCTGTCTTTCACAAAGGAAGAAGATTGTCTGATAAACTAAAATAATGTCATTATTCATGAAGATATTATGAGCAAGTTTGTACATATTTATTTTGCATGAAATAGTAGCTACCCATAATAAAGAAGAGAAATCTTGATAAGTAGTTGCTATGTAATATGTAGTTGATGTTAAAGGAGAGCTTTGGCCTATGTGAATACTTGGGAGGAAAATGTTGTCCAAAATAACAGATTTACTGTATTGTTTCTCCACAAACAGTTTTTAAATTTAATTTTGGCTTATTTTTTAAAGTATTGTAATTTAGGAAATCAATGTAAGTGAAAAGAGTAAGGATTCACATACACTTTCTTCAATTGTTGAATTGATATTAGCTGCTGTGATCTGTACAGTCCAAACTGATCAGAAATTCACATGTATTCTCTGTCTAAGACCAATAATAACTATGAATAGAGACAAAGCACTACCCTGTTCTCTTTTCTAAAATAATGTAAGTGTTCATGAGGATACTGACTGTCATGTTTAAACATTGTGAGATGCTTTTGGGCTATGTGTAAATCTGCATGTGTCCCTTACTATATCAAGTACTATTATATAATATTTAAAGTTTCAAATCCAAATCTGTTACCTGAATTCAGAATTAGAGGAGTTGAGAGAGAGGATAAAAGGCTGTGTTTCTAGTATGAATTCTGTAATTAATTATTATTATAATTGTATTTCAGACATGGTGTTTGGAAACTAAACATATTAGCTACTGAAGGGTAAATTGAATTTGAAGTCTCACAGCTTCTATTTCATACGTTTATTTTACTGTATAGAGTTTATTAAGTTGTATAGACTAAATTGGCTAATTTAGGTATGGTATTTTATTTATTTGCTAGTTTTTCATATAAAGCTTTTCATATTAAAAAAATGAAACAATTATGAAAATATAAAGTTTAAAATCCCCAATATCATTTTGTTAATCTTCATTTCTAGTTAGTCTTTTCATTTGAAAATTGGTTAAATACATTGGAATAAGTAAATAGTTTTACAACATGAATACCAAAGGACATGTTCATATCACAGTGATCCTATGAAATAGAGATGCTGCATGACTTGTGGGCTGGTAACACACAGTTCAATTGTAAAGCCCTCAAATGGTGCATTGTGAATGATCAAATTTCATGCACACAGTGCTAGTGCACCTACATGCAGAAATGCCAGAATTCATAGAAGCTAGGGATGCATTTGATGAATTGAACAGGAATGGGAGCCTTGAAGAGTGGGCCAAGATAACTGAATGCTGTAGTTAATGTGAATTTAACTTCAGGCACAAGTTATAATTTGAGTTGACATGACATGTTGCCATAGATCATTGATTTTCCGGTTAATGCTGAAAATCTGCGTTCTGTAATTTATTTCAATGCCTGAGTAAGACTTTGCCAGTCTTTGGCTTTGAAGAAAGTAAACTCACTATAAAAGTTTCAAAATAGACTCAGTTAAAAACTTAAAGAGCCCCAAGACTTCAGAGAATGGGTACTGAAAAATAGTTCTCATGATAGCCAGGTAAAATGGTAGAAAAATGTGATCTCATTAGGTGGTTTAAATATTCATATGAATGATATAGGACAGATCATGACCCTATAACAGTAAAAGAAAATAAATAATTACAACATTTATGCTCTCTTCAGTACAATTTCAGTGACATCTTATGTCAAGGACCTCCTGCCCTTGCTAGGGAGGAGATAAGGAAATGGGGAGAAGAGAGAGTGACTGGGAAGGGTGGGAGGGGGAAGGGACTTTGAACAAGGGGATGCATAGATTAAAAATATGACTTTATTCATAATAATAAAAAAGAAAAAAACACATAAAATTGACCTTGTTTTGGTAAACTGAGAAATAGAACAGGCAAAAAGAAAAATTTATCTTAAGGAAATTTGTGAGTAGGGCAGTTACCAGAGGCCCAGAATAGTGAAAGCAGAGTTAGGGAGAAACTGATCAATGAGCAGCAAGTTCCCGCTAGAAACAACGCAAGACATTCTAATGATCTATTTGCTGTGCCAGAAAGCTGAAAGAAATGATTATGACAATTTTTGTCATAGATACAATAAACATTTGAGATAGATAAGTTTATCCTATTTTTATTATAGTGTAAAGTATACATGTACCAGAATATCATATGACACAAAACTGAATATATTTATCAGTTGAAGAAACAGATTTGATTTTAGAATAAATGTATTTTATAACGTTAACAATGGCCTCCTTGGGAAACAGATTTCTTGATTCCTAGACCTGAGAATAAGAATTTTGTGCTCTTTGCTCATCTATCTGATTTGATCCCATCATTGAGAGGAAGGAATTACCCTGTTTTTGACAATCATGCCTGTACCTCTGTTCCTTCATGCTTTCTGGAGTGCATTTTCTAGGAAAAAGACATTGGTTTATTTTTTTGAGTTAGGACTTGTTTTGGATATTGATTTCCTTCTAGTATGAAATTCAAATAATTTATTTTGATTTAGTCACATCTCAACACCATTTATCTCTTTCTTTCTCCTGCAGTTCTTTCCTCAGTATAAGGAGAATGTCCTTGAGACTCCCAAACTGATATGCAGAAAACTTTATTTAACCTCACAGACAGTGATGGTACAGGAAAGAAATACTTCTAGTTCTCAAAGACAGTCTTTTCCATGGTAGTTAGTCTTTGAAAATAGGTTCCAGGCTCTACATACAGTATGTAGAGTGTCAAGGGGTGGGATCAGACTGTGTTCCTGTAAACAGGCTGGCACCTTGGAGCCCATTCCCTGCACAGGATTGCCTAACCCAGCCTTGATACTGAGATGAGAAAATCAGACCTGCCTGGAGTGGATGCACATGCTGAGCTGACCCACCTTGGTGCTTCCTGCCCTTTTTGGGGATAGGATCGGGAAATGGTGTCCGGGGAAGGCTGAGGGCACACTGGGAGGGATTGGGAACAGGGAAGGATGGGTGAGCAGGGGGATACATGGAAAAAAAGACAAATTACTGGATATTATAAATAGTATTTATTACTGGCTAAAAAAAAATCAACATAGGTATTTACTGCTGATTACCCTCTGTTGTCTTCCATTTTCTTTTACTAAAACATTGTAATGCTCTGAACTCTTTTCCTACCACTCTAAGGTGGCTTATCCTATTTTCTTTAGATACAATATGATTATTCATGAGTTAAAAACACCTTTGCACTTTACATCAGTGTATATATTGTAGAAGTATAACTAGCATTCACATTTAGTGCTTCCTGTTTTTGTTCCTACCCAGTTACAACTTATGTCTGATATCATTTATATTTTAGTTACTTTCAAGACATTACAACCTTATAATCTTAAAATGAGCTAGTGAAACAGTACATGCATATTAGCCATGTAAATGAAAAAAATCAATTTTTAGTAGTTAGAATGTGATGCAGATAAGTTTAAATATACCTGTACATATTAAAGATAAAATAATCCTTTATTTGGGGCAACTACTTTATATTAGAAGTCAGTTGTAATTGTATTAAAAATATGATGTTTAAATTACTCTTAAGTGTTGGCTGCATGCCCAGCTATGGATAGCCAACAGAATTGAATTTAGTGGCATCTTTGGAGATTTCTTGTTCTATAAAATTTTAGTAAATTTACACACACACACACACATACACAATTGTCTTATGGGATTCCTGAGTGTGTGAATGAGTGGGTCTCTTTGTCTATATCTTTCTTTTGCTCTTTCTTGGGCTTATTTCCCTTTGTTTTTGTTGTCCTATTGAAATGTGTTAGCTTTTTTCCTGTCTTATATATTTTATTTTATTACTGTCCCTTAGAATCTTGTTTATTTTCCAATGAATAACAGAAAAAGAGTGGATCCAGATGGAAGGGGAGGTTGGAAGGAAATGGAAGGAGTAGAGGGAGAGACAAATAATCAAGGTATATTATGTAAGACAAAAATCTGCTTTCAATAAAAGAACAAAATAACATCTTTAAAACTATCTTCTCATTCACATGGATTTGTAAGTGTCCTGTTAATTGTGTACCCTGTATCTTAGCTCCTCAAAGTATAGGAATGTGGTAGGCCAAAATGTACATTCCTGAAAGAGAACTTGAAATCAAAGTCTGACCATGGATTTAATACTCTTAGCTTTTGGTAGGACTGAGTTTTTTTTTTTTTTTAACAAACTTGATTTATAAAAATGACAAATTGTGTATTATGTTTGTGTGAATGTAGTGTAATATTCAAAGAATATATGGAAAACACTTAATACTACTTGCACTAGGAGGAGGCTGTAAAAATGGTGGTGAAATATATGATAGAGATTGTGATTTATTGAGACACTGGTTACACAGAGTTGAGTTTAAAACATGCATAACTAATAATGAAACAGTTACAATAAACTATCAATAATTTATACATTTATAGAATTATTGAAATACATATGAAAGTGGGATTGATTTGCTTAATACAGATGGCAACAGGTATTTTATTCTTATGTACATGAAGCAAAAGAAAATTTCAAACATTGACATTGCAAATTTTTGATAATAGTCAGGTTAGATAACTTTGACCTTAAAATTCTGTTGCATACATCTGAATAATGTGAATGACTGTATGTACACTCATCTCAGCATAGAGAAAATGGTATGTGACTAACTTGAGCAAAAGTGTAATTTTCATAGACACAACTTATGCTGAAAGGGAGTAGAGAAAACAGCACCTCTGGTGTCTATATTCTTCAAAAAATATTGTCCCATCTGGCAACATGTAGAGGCCCAAAAGTTTCATTTCCCCTTGATATAACGTGACATGCCAAAGACCTAGTTTGTTACTTGCCTGATTCAAAGTTTACTTTTATTGAATGGCTTTAGTTTTAGCAATATGAGTACCTCAGCCCTCAACTGTGTCAGCAGAATAGACATGTGTTTCAATTTGGGCAGTGTCATTGGCTGTCAGCCTTGACTGAAAAAAGAGGCAAGAATCTATAGAGAAATACAGCTTTGATAGGATGCTACACCTGCTCTTGCAAATACCTCCCTGTCTTTGTAGATTTCCATATAGCACCTTCCACTGATACTGAATTTGTTGATTATAAAAAAGAAAGTAAGAACTACAGACAGAAATAAAGTGCCTGCAACACTCCCTGTTGAAGGCTGTATTACTTATTCCACTTGAATGAATTTATATTGGATAAATCCAGGGCGAAGTGAAAACCCTATTTCCAGCTGAGACTTAAAGATGTTTTAGTAAAACATGCTTAAGCAAATGCATTCTGATGCTTCATGAGGAGGACACACACAGAGTTATCTTTGCAAAAGTTCAATAAAGAATGTATCAGCAGCTGGAGAAGGATGCATTCTCCCTGATTTGCTCTAACAGATTTATACTGAATGCCTTTAAAATTGTTGGTATTAACACAGAAATAGTTAAATATGACTTGTAGATGTTATCTAAGGAGGGAAAGTAACCTTTTCTATCCTGGTCATAATTATGCACACTGCTGACATGCCCCAGTCTCACCCAGAAGATGCGTACTTTAGAAACAGAAGGTTCTTTTGCATTGAACATTGAAGACAGAGGAATTACACCTTTAATTAGCGTCACCCATAAAGGATCCTGAAGGCTTTCCAATCCACCTCAAGCTCGGGCAGTGACAAGGAAGAGGAAGAATTGAAGAAGCAAAAATAAATATTAAAGTACATAGGAATTAAATATTACCTATTTAAATAGCAATTATGCAGTTGCAAACAAGATCATCACACCTGTACAAGAAAAGACATGCAAGCCCCAAACATCTGCTTGGATCCACCTGCCAGGCACCTGTTTTGCTGTTTCAATGCCATTTGATTGCTGGAAATGTAGAGGCTCTTGTGAGGTAATGAGTGATTTTACATTATGCATGATTGAAAACAGGTGTTCTAATGCTGTACAATTCTATGCATGAATAATTCAGTTTGTTTCGAGCAAGATCTTTAAAAGAAGTACTGCATGAGCTTTATTATTTCTGTAAACATGAAGGTTATTTTTTCTTAAAAATATATGCTTGTTCCTTTTCAGCCAGCTTGTTTATGGCAATTTTTTGTGTAATTTTATGGATGAGAAATGATATTGTGAAAGGTAAAATTTATCATACTTACAACATGTAAGAAGGAAAATTGAAAGGTCTGTTAGTAAAAGGAAAAGGGTATTAAAATTCTGTGTTCTAAGTGAAAACCCATGATTATTTCCTTCCTGCTTTGCCTGATTTTTGATGGCAACAAAACATTTATCTGAGAGCTGTAATTAGGGAGGGGTGAACTATTTGGGAAAATAGAGAAATTGTTTTGTATCTCAGCCCAAACAACAAGCAGATTCCAGACTTCCTTAAAGAGAGAGTAGTTAGTCAGCCACACATTTTCTCACAAATGCCAAGTTCACAGCCTCTTGTAATCTCCTCCTGAGTAGCAGGGAGACAGTCTTCTTTGCTCCAATTCCTACTTCAAATTATATTTCTCCAGGATCTCTGGTGGTAGGAGCATAGTTATCAAAATATTGTGTTTCAAATATCAAGACAAATCTCAAGTTCTTAATACTAGAGTTAAGACTTCACATAGACAAAAAGGGACATTACAGTGTCCTGAACCATGCCTGATTAAACAATTAACATTTCTCAGGTGAAAGCATAGCACATCTATTTACATTATTAATACTATATAAGTAATCTAAAGAAAGAGGAGACAGATTCATCTCTTGTACTTTTGTTGAGTGTTTCATACCATATAAATCCTAATTTTGAGAGAGCTATTTAAACATAATAATACCTGCCTAACATATACCAACTCAGCCAGGAGTCAGTTCTCAGCTTTGTGTTTGTCTAACTTCCTTCACTTTAAGACTTGAGGCCTGCTTCCAAGGTGATCTGTTACTAAAAGTTCTCTAGTTAGGAGTAAACAGCAAAAGTCTCATGTGGGGACCAACACTAGAAGAGTCACAGAGAAAACCAGATTTGATGTGTTATAGAGAGCCTGTCCATTGTTCCTTATAGTAAGTTGACCTCATTGGTAGCCACAAGAATGAATGGGAAAGCTGGCCTTTGCAAGCCTTTCCAAATACAACTGAAGTTCTCATAACCTCACAGAATCAATCTCAGTATGGCAGCTCAGAGACTAGGACTACAAGACAAAGATTTTGTCCCAACATCTAATGTTCTCTCTAGTTTGAAGTTTATACAGCACAGACTTCATTCCTAAACAGATAAATATCCATGTAAAATTGCTTTTGTATTTCTCATCTCAGTGAGCAAGGATGCCTAAAAATATTAAGATGAATGGCATAAAATTGAAATTTTTGTTGGTCTAAGTTGGTTGAGTAGTAAGGCTTTCATATGATTTGACCTTTCTCTGCTAAAGTCACTTAGCTTGATTTTAAAGGTCCAGTATTCATGAAATATGTAACATAAGAAATGCAATGCTATTTGACAGAATTCAGTGCACAGCCAATGTGCAAGGGGGAGCATTCAGCAGCAACCAGAATAGCAAGACCTGTGACTCTTGCAGGTGTTGGGGATGCTTAACCTTACACCAAGAGTAAAATTTAATTATTCTTCCAATGAATCTAATCTGTTTTTCATCTATTTTAAATTGGAAATTGACAATTTATAATTGTATAAATGTATGGGGTACAAGGTGATAAGTTATGAATACAATGCAGAATAATTAAATAACACTATTTAACACATACATCACCTCAAATGCTTAACATCTTTGTTAGTGAGAACATTTGGAATTTACTCTCTTAGCAGTTCTGAAATGTGCAGAATTCTATTGTGTAACAATATTCACTATGGCGAGGCATGGAACAAAGAGATCTTTCTTCCTATAATTTTATACATTTGACTACCACTTTTCTATCTCTCTTCATTCAAATTATATACCCATCCTTCTTGCTTTCCTGAATTCAATATTTTTAGATTAGTGTGGAAAATTCATGTAATAAAATTTTGTTTTCCTATGTGAACCTTTTCACATAGTAGCCTTTCTGTTGTAAATGACAGAACATCCACCTTTTTAAATGCTAAGTAGTATTCCATGATACAAAACCACCAAACTCCTCAGCCCTGTCATCTATTGGTATATACTTGCATTGATTTCATGGTTCATTTCAATACTTCTGCAATGTACAGAAGAGTGCAAAATTTATTCTATCAAACTGACTCCACATATTTTCAACTGCATTGTCATTGGGGGAATTTCTCAAGCACGTGATTTTTCTCTTATTCAGAGACTTCCAATTTTCTAACATGGCTATACCAATTTACCTTCGCATCAACAATGTGCAATTGCCTCTTGGTCCATACCCTCCTGAACATTTTTTATCATTAATCTTTTGATAACTATTCTAATATTTCACTGATTACTGCTTTTTATTTCCTTGATGTGTGATGTTGTACATGGTCTTCATGTGTGCTAGGATGAAGCTTCTTTCAAGAAATACCTATTTATATCCTTTGCTCAGTTATTTATTTTTCTTTTTACTCTTGGATGGTGTGTGTGTGTGTGTGTGTGTGTGTGTGTGAATGTGTGTACACATACATGTCCAGATGCATGCATTCATGATAATGTGTCTTCCATGGCATGTCTATGGAAGTGAGTAGACAACTCTAGGGAGCCTGCTCTCTCCTGCTATTTACAGGCTCAGTCTTGATACTTTTGAAGTGCTATATAATTTAGGTAAGCTATTCCATAAGGATCAGGACAATTCTTTGGTCTCTGGATCCCATTTTGTCATAGAAGTGCTGGGATTACAGATTACAGTGTTGTTTCTGGATTTCTAAGTGATTTCCAGGATTTGTCCTGGAAGTGTTCTTACCTACTGTGTCATCTTGCTGCTCCCCAAATAAAATTCACGGCAGAAAAACATAAACTTCTATCCAGTGTTTTAAATATTTTTTTTTAAATTATTGTGAAGGCACCTGATTGATTGCACTGGAGACAGTTAGGAGATGTATAAGAAGACAGAGCATTTTGGGTCTAGCAGGTAGCTCAGAATATATAAAGAAACTTTTTCTCTTATTAAGTTACTTAAGATCCTTAGTTCTTTTTCTTTTTAATATCTCTCCCCATTTTTTTCTATACTGGATGTTTAACTCAGGTCTCAAACATACCAGGCAAATACTCTACCATTGAGCTGAATTCCCTCTTCCCCAACCCCTTTTTATTTTATCTTGAGATAAGGGCTACAAGAATTGACCAAGCTCGGCCTTTCTTGCCTCAGCCTCTCAAGAATCTGGTGTGTTATGCTTGGCTTAACATTTCAATATTTGCTCCTTATTTTATATATAACTTGATGTGCAAAAGCATTTGAGTTTGATGCTACAGCATGAGGTACATTTTCCTTCTTGTGGTTGGGGGTAAAATTTAAAAACACATTGGGTAGAGAACTGTCACATAATTTTGCTTAGCTGTTTTAGTAAATTGTCTAATAAATTGAAACAGAGCTTTATAACCTCAGCTTGTCTTCAAAGGTAACTATTAGAATACTTTCTCTGAGAAGCCATTTACTATATAATTAAAATAAGTAAGTTTTAAATGGTTTTGAAAGTTGATTATAATTGTCAACTTGATATAATTTAGATATACCTGGTAAGGAAATCTCCACAGGGTGTTGTCTAGATTAGGTTGTCCTGAGGAATTGAATGTAGGGGATTATGTTGATTGTATTGACTGATATGGGTGGTACCATTCCCTAGGAGGGATTTTGATCTACAGAGGAGTATGTGATCTACTGCTAGTATGCATGCACTCTTACTTCCTACTTTTTCACAAGCAGTGTGAAATGGCCAGCTATCTGTAGTTACTCTTGTTGTGAATGTTCCACAGAGATGGAGCATATGCTGGAACTCTATGAGCAAGAATAAACTCTTTCCTTTGTAAGTTGTTTTCCCTAGGGTATTTTATCTCATCAACAGATAAACTAAACACTGCTTAACAGCCTCATTCAATTTACAGCCAGTTGCTAACATCAAGTCCCAGTCATGTGAGGGAAATCTTCAGACATTTGGCCCAACAGTTCATTTAAGTGACTCCTTTAAGCAACACAGATGTTTAGTTGTTAAATATGGTCAACTATTTTAATAGTTCTATTTTTAATTGGGGCTGATTTTCTCCTTGCTTAATCTGCACTGCCATTAATTGCTTTGATCATATAATCTAGAAGCAGGTACTATGGAACTTGCAGGTCTTCTTCTTAGAGAATTTCTAATTCCACTTTCTTTTTTCTGAAGAAAACTTGCTTTTGGGTGCCAGCTTTCATTGGAAAACATGAGGCTATCTAAAATGGCCAGGACCATGGGAAGCCCAGGCTCTGAATGATGAAAAAAAATTTGGAGAGAGATCAGGAGAAAATAAACTATGAAACACCAGTCATGCAAGAGAATGAGCTTTCTTGGAGCAGGAACTTAGCCCCTAATAATCCATGGCTGTCACATCATCAGAGCTGTACTACTTTATACAGCTTTTCTGCAATTTTTGGCCCATTAATATGTTAGAACAATAATAACTTTTATTAAATAATTTTTCTGTTAAAATGTTTTTGTAAAAGCCAATCATTTTAAGATGATTTTAGTGAAGAAATATATTAGAACAGAACTTCCTTTAGGATGAAATTCTATCCAGTTTGCTAAACACTCTTTTGCAGCTGAGAAAATTAGTTAACCTTCGGCCTCAGTGTTCTTACTATACAAGTGGAGTATTGACTTCATTTACCTCGAAGAATTCTTATGAGAGTGAAAATTTGAATTTTCTAGAATAAAAATTGACAATTATAATCATTATTCAAATCCCGGGAGCAGAATAGGATGTGTAGAAAAATTCATAACTCAGAGTGCCCAAGTCAATACTCTGTAGAGACATAAAATTCCTGAAGGTTGTTCTAGCCTGTCACCTCCTGCTTTTCATCTTGTTAATTGCACATTTCAGCAAGCAGATGCTCACCTTGGAAGTCATAAAGCCTGGCTTGGAAAGCAGGCAGGTGCTGTGTAAATGCAAGTTATTATCATAAGTGGAAAATTTCACTCAGATCAGAATGAGCATAACCAAGCTCATTGTACCTGTTTCAAGTCTCCAAGAGGTTCAGTGCTGGAGAGAGGTGCTGGGGAGGAAATTATCAGAGGTAAGCACATATCTATTTATTTTGCTCTGGCTGAGGTGATTAAGGTCATATAAATGGTTAGTAAGATTGGAAGAATACATCCTAGTTATAACTTGAACAAAAGAAACTTCTCTGACTGCTAAAGAAAAGGACTTCTACATAGACATAGTAAACATCATCCTTTAAGGGAAACAGGTGAGAAATACTGATCATCAGTTCTGACGATCTGTACTCCAGCTTCAGAACCTTAATTATCAGGATTTTAAATACTTTGTTAAATGGTCAGTTTCTTAAGGGCGGAATTCTGGTCTAACTTGATATAAATGTGCACAGATACTTTTAAAATGGAAACATAGTGTTTTGTGTTGGACAGAAGCTTGGAGTCTGTAACCAGCCTGCCTGGAAACATGCTTCTGCTAGCTGTGTGACCTTAGGCAGGTTCTTTATTTTTTTCATCTCTATATAATATGAGTGAAGGTGGGTTTTTTTGTCTCTGCACCATGTGGATAAGTTAGAATGTCCATGGTAAGGAGGGATTCTGGGTCTGGTGAGTCACAAAAGAGGGAGAGATGCTAGGACATGGTCACAGTTTCTATCAACCAGCATAGGAATTATTGGAGTTGGGAGGTGTTAAAGGATGGAATTACAAAGTTCTTTAAAGAAAAGACTAAATTAATACAGATTCTCTTCAAGATGTGATGGGGCTATGCTTTAGTAATCCCATTGAGATGAAATAGTAAAATAGGTGAAACAGAAGAAAATTCACAGAACTGTTACCTACCAGCCACTATGGTTTATCAGTACAGAGCATGAAGAATGTCAATGGTAGGGAGAATTTTGTCACAATGACTAGGTTCCTAAGAGATTGCAATGTTTTTGACTTTTGGGATCAGATTAGAGAGTAAAGGGAAGAAGAAGCCGCTTACCTCAGGTCAGCCTGGGAACAGCAATGGCTGGAAGGGGTTGGAGCTCAGGTACATCACACAGAGCATACTTTAACTGTCACAGCAGTCTGTTCAACTTCTAATCCGTCAATGAATAATCCATTCATACAGACAGATCTAATCCATTTCTCCTATGTTCTACTTCTGAACACTTCTGCATCAGACTTCAATTTTCTGTGTATGAGGCTCTATGGGGCATAAGTCTTGATTGGCAACTTGATGTATTCTGAAATTAACTACTGCCTCTGGATGTGTCTGTCTGTGAGGGTATTTCCCGAAAGAATTAACAGAGGGGGAAGGATTCTTCCCTGGAGTAGACAACATCTTGCAACAAGCAGACCTGGTATGAAGAGATCCAAGAAGAAAGCACTGTTACACGCTTGCTTGTCTCTGCCTCTTTGCCTCTGTCACTCTTGGCTGTGGTTGCCACTATTTCTACTGCTAACAACCCCATCTTTTGACTTCAGAATTCAGTTTCTTTAGTATTTAACACTACTTTCAAGGATTTCAGAATCAGATTGAAGGTGCCAGACTTTCAACTTTGTAGACTGAGCCCCTACTAACTTCTCAGCCTACCATAAATATGCAAAGCCATTGTCAAACTACCTAGGATCTCTAGTGTAAGACAATTTGGTAAGTAATGTTTTTTATAGCAAACATACCCTATATGCATTGTTATTCTAGAGATCCATGCCTAATATAGAAAGAATAATTCCTGGTTCAAACAATACCAGATGTTTAATCTTGCAGTAAAATTGCTGACCAGAAGCTCTGGCTCACTATTATTGCCAAATATTTCAGGAGAATATCTTACAGAACATCTTCGTCCAAGGAAAGATACACATTCAAACAGAAAATGTGGATGGGTTCTAATAGCATTGCCTACCACTTTGCACTGTCAAAAAGTAAAGAATTTTAAATCCAACAATTACACATGTGCTTATTACAATAAAATAATTTTATCAACAAGAAGCAAAGAAATAAAAATATTTGCTTGAAATCTAAACAAAATAAGTTTATATATATATTATATCAACACATATTTATATTAATCTCTATCTCTTTATATATGACAACATATAAACAACAGACCTATTGTCTATTTAGGACAAGAGCAGCTCCTAGGTAGAAGTTGCTCGTTCTCTAAGCCACCTTTGTCATTTGCTTCCCCTGTTACATCTTTTCTTCTTCCAAACAGGTTTACTTTCACTTCATGTGAGAATACATTCTTTGATTGTTTTCTTCAATTTGATCATATGATTCAGTATTCAAAATCTAAATCAAATTGTGCAACAGTTGAGTGTACATCAGACATAGAATGCTAATCCATAAATTTAAACATATAGGATTTTATTTTCTTATATCTGAACTACTTTTTCTTTTGTGCTTTGTGCTACCATATATTAAAAATGAAATCACCCATAAATACATCTCTTTTTTAACTTGAACTCTTCAGAAAAGACAAATTTTAAAATTTTTTATTTAAATTTTTTTACAAAAACAATTCACCATTGTTTCGCCTCCTTCCCCTCTTCCTAGTCCTTCACCAGCTTCCCTGCACCCCATCCCCACCCTCATCCATTCCTCGTAGAGTGTAAGGACTCCTAGGGTGAGTCAAAGTTGTCTGGCATGTCCCAGATGAGGTAGGACCAAGCCTCTTATCCAGTGTGAATGCTAAGTAAAGTGTTCTTCTGAAGAGAATGGGCTTCAAGAAGCCAGTTTATGCACAGGAATAAATTCGTTCCCCACTGCCATAGGCCCAACAAACTGTCCATGCCATTGGACTGTCATTCATATTCAGATGGCTTAGTTCCATCACATGTAGGTTCCCTAGATGTCAGAGAAACCTAGTTCTAGGGAAATACTCAAAAACTCACAAAGATGACCCCAGTGAAGACTCCAAGCAATAGTGGAGAGGGTGCCTAAACTGGCCCTCCCTTGATAACCACCTTAATTGTCATTATAGAACCTTCTTCCCTCAACTGTTGAAAACAGATGCAGAGATCCATACCTTCCAGTCCAGCTGAACAGAGGAAGAAAGATTATATGAGCAAAGAGGTCATGATCATGATGAGGAAATCCACAAAGACAGCTAAGCTGAGCTATTGGGACAGAAAAGACAAACTCTTAAGAACACCCAATAAAAAAATCCTAATACCAGGCATAAGAAATGTTATTTTGCCTTGTTCAGAATGTCAAAGATATTTCTACAATGTAAAACTTATTGTTACTGCCCTTGTTTAACTCCAGAGGTGGAAAGAAATTCCCAATGATGAAAATAGCATGCACCTCAGAGTCTGGACCCAGAAACCTTTGAGCTAAAGGTCCTAGCCTGAGAACTGACTTTTATGGTATCAGAAAGCACTATACAAGCTTCCAGAGGAAGGAAAAAGCCATCTTTCCTACTAAGATTGACATTTATGAATCACATCAATGAACTAGCATGGTGCAATAACCTTAAAAATGCAATAGTGGCACATATATTTTGGTGACAACCAACAGCTCCCTTTTTAAGACTCATTCAACAAGAGGTAAAATCCATGCTTGCTACTGGAAACCTAGGCAACTACTAAGTGCTACTACAATCATGGCTTTTTGAGAAGAATTTATTAAACCTCTATAATCCCTAATGACAATCCATAAACATTTATTCTTATATTAGGAAATAAGTGAAGTTTTTTTTTCTTTATTTATTTTGTATTTATCAAGAAAAACAGTAAAATGATTTTAAAATGCTGATAAGTTAACAATAACTATAAAGAAGATAAAAACCATAAGCATGACTTATCAAGGGTGATAATGCAAATAAGATTGCTACACATATATTTACGTTGTGTTCAGCTTTCCCTCTGAATTTTTTTTCCATCCCTGTGTATCCTTATTCAAGGTCCCTTCCCCCTCCCGCCACATCAAGTCATTTTTTCTTCTCCTCAACTCCCCATCCCCTCCCTGGGCAGGCAGCAGACAGTCCTATGTTCCCACTGACCCAATAATGCTTGGATCAGTCTCTACTCCTGGACAAATCCAGTTTTGTCCCCCCTCCCTCAAGAGTGAGTGAGGTGTTCCTATAGTTGGAGTGGGGTTCGAAGGGTCAGTCCAGGGTGTTTCTGATCCCAAGCTATTCAGTGGTTGTGGTTTGCAACTTGGGAATGCTTGGCTTTAAAAGCCAAGCATAAGTGAAGTTTTAACCTACCATCTCGAAAACGCTTTTCAACTGACGGAGAACACTACAGAAAACCACGACCAATCAAAGCCACACCCAATCAAAATGGAAAGCTGTGTAGCCTTTTGGAACTTAGGGATAATTATGGCTTATATATTATATATTGCTTATATATCTTTCCAATATATGCACATAAATCATATATATGTGTAAATGTACGTATATGTATATTGCATTTTGACATATCCCTAAGCTTAGGGAACATGGTGAAAGTAGGCCATGAAAGATTGTAAGAGACAGAGGGATTACTTGTAAGACTATGTCTCCTGGTAATATCAGAAGCTAAACCCGTAAAATCTCATCAATATGGCTGCCCAAACGTGAGCCGAACAATGATGACACCAATGAACATGCTAAATTGATAGAAAAAAGCTCATGAAGTCTCAGTTCTACTCAAAGAATTATAAACAACAGACATATAACAGAAGAGGTTATCTTTCACAATTCTTTTCCAGTGCCTAAGGTTGAGCCCTGAGAGCACACATACAGACATTATGTAGGAGGGTACAGTCTATTGTGAATGGGGCTATGCCTGGGATGATGGTTGGTAGTTCATAAGAAAGGAGGCTGACCAAGTAAGTACGCAGCAATTTCTCCATAGCCTTTGTATCAGCTTCCTCTTCCAGGATCTTGCCCTCCTTTAGTTTGTCCTGACATCTTCCAAGGATGAACAATAATTTATAAGTTTAAGCCAAAAGAACTTTTCTCTATCCAAGTTGTATGTTGTATTTTTCAGACACACTCAGTGCCTTTCAGTTCAAATAGATTTAATGCATGCTTTCAGTTTTGAGCTCATAGCTGAGGTCTTGAAAATCTTTATGTGAAGTCTAATAAAAGGCAGTTCCCAGGATGAAGACAGGGCACATAAGCTCTGATTCAGAAGGTATAAGGATCCTTCTTTGTAGATAAGAACAAGCTTTTATAATTTGAAGAGGAAATCTCTTGATAATGTATTTCCTTGGCATTTTATGTTTGCCTCTCCAATCCCAGGACACATCATAAACTTCTTACCAACTATATTATCTTATCATAAGCTGCGATGGGGTAGAGAACCTGAATGAAAGAAAAACATAAAATGATTGCTTAAAATACTAGCTGAACTAGTAGTGTTCCTGCCTCCCCTTATTCACATACAGGAAAAACTAGGTTAATAAACCAGATTACATACCCAAGGTTACAGATCATATAAGTCAGGAAGATGTTCAAATGTTAGAACTACCATCCTGGGATTTCATAATTATAATTCTCTTCCTGTGGGAGGGTGCCTTCCCAGGGTAATATGTTATAAGTGATTTCTGGGAGTGGAAGACAGAGATTGCAGTTTCAGAAACTGGATCCTGACTTTTTTCACGATTCTAAAGAAGTGACTGAACTGCTTTGATTGTTTTCTCTGTTTCTTGAAGCTTTACTGTGAAACTTATTGACTTGAAACATGTTCCAATGTCTGAAGTTCCTTGCCACAGATAGAGCTTTTTATCTTAAAGGAATCTTTCATTTTCTTTGTCCGCTTAGAGTTTCAGGGCCTGGATATCATCTAGTTTTTGGGTAACGTCTTCCAGATTTGTTTTAAGCTGATTACATGTTGCTGAACAATCACGTTTTCTGTCCTAAGCAGCACAAAACCAAGTGATGACAGTGTTGGCTCTTAGCCATGGGAAGCGTGATGACACGGTGTGGGGATTTGACAGGCATGCTGTTCTTGGGTGTTCTCAAAGGGTTACACACCCTGAAAGAGTAGAGAGGGAAGTCTCTTTATTGTTGTGACATAAACAAGGATGTGTGTGTGTGTGTCTGGGGATACTCTGTGTTATGGCTGTTCCTGCTATTCACTCTCTCCTTTTCTAGATGAAATGCTAACTTTTAGCATTCTTTGAACAATTCCTTACACTTTTATATACATATCTCTTCCCATTGGAGCCATGGATTCTATTAAAGCAGATCCCCTGAGAACCAGAGTGTCAGCAAAGCCCCACTGTCTCTGGAAACGTAGGGAGCATAGCAGATAAAGAGTGAACAATTCTTGAGTGTGGGAAAGGGGTGGTTTCTATCTTCCTGGTTTTCGATTTTCATTTATCTTCTGTCTTTTTTGGATAGTTTAGTATCTCAAAAGCTGCAGTGATGATGACTTCATATGCTTTCTCATTGTAATAAGCCTGTAGTTTGATTTGATTTGTGTGCATTATAATGAAAATTTTCTATGAAGGTAGAACTCCTAGCCAGAGACAGTAAGCTTTGTTTAGCTTGCCTGCATCTTAAGGCTGAACTGGGGTAGCTGTGAAGGTCTTGGCTATTACAGACATAAAAAAAGAGAAAATTTTAGTGGGATGGGAAAAGAAAATGAAAACAAAGCAGTGGGTTTACTGCTTAACTTACTGCTTTTCAAGCATATAGTTCTAGATCACCAATACCAAATAATGCAAAACCTAACTCAGAATCTCTAAGTCAGAATTTCAGTAGGCTCTGTGAAAAACATCATAATGGTCATCCAGCCAGCCAAAGATAATATTGAGATTGCTATATGGGGGTATCAACTTAGGCCTAGAAGAAAGCAATTTTGTAAAAGACTAGAGGGAACCCAAACTAGGCTGTAAAGAGAGTAGGAACCAGGGATTTCAGAATCATGAAGAAGGCTGTTTCCATCAGCAGAGAAATATAAGCAAGACTTCCAATTATCAAAGTCAAGAGATAAACGTGAGTAACCCTGAGAATGAGTTTTACTAAAAGTCTCATATAGGTCTATTGATAGAGCCTTTGAACTTTTTATCTAGTAGGAATTGAAAGATTAGTGATCTACAAAGAATTTTCATGTCACATAGTAATACCTGACTCTGTATATTTTCTAGATGTTTAGAAATGCAATCAGTATAAGTAATGGTAGAGTTATGATCTTAATTCAGGAAAATCATCCAGGCTAACTCATACTGTTTATCACCAAATTATAGAAAATATTCTAATATCACAAGGTAATCCAAATTAGATGATGTAAACAGAGGAAATTAAAGACACTTGCTTTGGAAGAAACCATGGTTTAATTCTTAGAAGGCCTACTCATAAATGCATCTGAGAAGGCCAACATTTGCAAAGTGTCATCTACTTTATATTCCTGATGACAGTTGTCTCATGGTTCCTTCTCCTGTGTGGCTAATAATACCTAGTTTGAACCATTGAAATTTGTATTTTTCATATATCCCTAAGAGACTACATATTCTGTTTCTAGTCCAAGAAATAGTCATTCCCCACATTTGCAGAGTTTAAAGAATTTGTAATTGCATGAAGATTATTTTTACAATCTCCTTAAAATTCCAGGGGCCTTTGTTTCCCCTGTTGCTTTGTAAAATTATTTTTAATAATCTCTTAGTGCCTGGAAATGGCAACTTTCATTCTCTAGAAGTGATCATATCTTATTCTTGTCTCATTAAGAAGGAATGATGTTTCTTGATTCTTTTTGTGACTGGAGTTTAAAGAATAAATTAAAGCACTTTAGCAAATCTGGAAATGTAATGAGGGAAACAGCATGCATAAAAATAAACCTGAGAAATCACGGAGATGGCTCAGAGATTAAAAAGATTAAAAGTACTTCCTGTTCTTCTGGAGTACTAGGGTTCAGTTCCCACTACTCATCCAGCAGCTGATGGAGGCAGATACAGAGATCCATAGCTAAACACTGGGCTGAGCTACTGGTTTAGCTGAAGTGTTGGAGGAGAGATTGCTTGAGTGGAGGGATTGAGATCATGATGAGGAGACCCCTGGTATATGCAGGCCTGTGCTGTTGGGAGCTGGAAGATTCTTAAATATCAGCAGACAAACAATCATGGAACGGATCTGGACCCTCTCAATGTGAATGACAGTCAAAAGGCATGGGCAGTTTCTGTAACCTCTTGCAATTGGACTGGAGTCAATCCCGGTCCATGAATTGGCTTCTTGAAGCTCATACCTTGAGAGAAAGCATCTTTCTCAGCCTTGATATTTGTGGGGGCCTCAGTCGCAACTCAACTGGATATGCCAGACTGAACTGACTCACCTTGGGATTCCTTGCCTCCTCTGGGGAGTGAACATTGAGGGAGGTGAGGGGGAGGATGGAGAAGCTGGTGGGAAGATTGGAAGAAGTGGTGGGAGTGGGAGCAATAGTGGGTAAGGGTAAAGTTCATATATATATATATATATATATACATATATATGTATATATATATGCCAGTAAAATTGAATGTTCTAAAAAAGATTGTTCAAATATGAAAGTTATTATTAGTGAGGAAAAAAGTTAGTGACTTTATTAGAAGCAAATTGGTGTGTAAGAAATACTAGATAATTATTTTTCAATCATTGTAATACTAATGTATTCTAGAAAATAGCATTATTATGAAATACTAAAGTCACTGACAATGAGTATAAGAATGAAGAGAAAATATTACAATCACAATGATTTTTTTCTTCTCTGAACTGGGTCGTTTTTAATGGAAAAATAAATTTTCACAGTCCATTAAAAAAATAAAAAAAGACTGCTTGTAAACTGCAAGCTGCTTCTTCTAGCTCCCTTGGGTACTCACACACTCACATGTATATACACACAGACCCAAACATATAAAGAATTAAAAGTAAATATATAAGAAAACCAAAAAGAAGCAAAACAAACACCTAAATGTAACTTCTAAAATTTAAAATACCACTATTGAAAAAATAGATTCATTTTATTTATTTTTTCTTTTTCTTTCTTTCTTTCTTTCTTTTGTCTTTTTTCCTTTTTTGTTACAATAAAGTCACATTTTTTTTTGTCTGTGTATACCCTTGTTCAAGCTCCCTTCGCCCTCCCGCCCCAGTCACTTTCTCTTTTCCACATCACTTTATCTCCTCCCCAGCAAGGGCAGGAGCTCCCAAGGTCCCAATGCTGCTTAGTTCAGCATCCACTCCTGGCCGATCTGCTTTCCTCACCCCCAACATCAAGACAGGGTCAGATGTTCCTCTGGAGGGAGTGGGATCCAAGGTGCTGGTCCAAGGTGTTTCAGATCCCAAGCTGTTCAGTGTTTGTAGCTTAGACATGCTTTGCTTTTTGCTCTTAACAAAATTAAACAAAAAAAGGGGAAGACCTACTTCAATAAAACTAGAAATTGAAAGGGAAACATTATAACAGATATGAATGAAATTCCCAAAAATCATAAGGGCACACATTATAAATTTGTTTTAATAAATTGAAAATTCTGAAAAAAGCTGGGGAGTTTATAGATAGCAAAATTAAACCTAAATTCAATGAATGATTTTAACAAATGCATACTTTGTAACCTTGAAATACTTAAAATACTAGTAAAATACTCCATACTAAAAATAAAAAAAACCAGCAATAACAAAAACAAACACAAGAAAATATGGACTTACTACAGAATTCTACCATAACTTAAAAAACTAAGACAAATACATATTATTTCATAAAACTTAAAAAAATAAACCACGCCTTTAAAAGTTACAAAGCCAGTCAAACCCTGATATTAATCATAGTATTTCTTTTTCCTTTTTCTTTTAGTATAATTATTTTAGAAGCTAAAAGAACCAACACAAGTAAGAAAATAAGAAATTTAAAGCAAATTATTTAGAAATAGCTATTATTGGATGGAAGTTAATATTGTTCCAGAATGTTAAGAACGGACATATGGATTAAAACTGAAGCCATTTTTAAAAGTAGGAGAAAATAGTATGAACACTGAGATTTTATTGAATAAGATGAACTTGAAATGTATTTCACATTGTTTCCAGGTAAACTAGTTATGAAAACATCCTGTTCAATTCAAGGAAGAAATTCTGAAACCTACAAAGCTAAGGTCAATATTTTAAAACTGTTGTTACTGGATAAACAAATGTTGATTCATTCTTTGTGTCTATATCTTCTGGCTGATTGATTTTTTTTCCAAATTAGAAATAATGGTATAATGTGAAATTCACAGTAATTTTGCTTTAGTCATGATAGAATTCTTATGTTCACAATTCTTTTAGAGTTAAACTTATTGAATGCTTACTATCTTTTTTTCTTTTTCTTTTACAATAGGCTCTTTATTCCTGAATTACTTCTAGGTTGGTTTTGCTTCTTGGTTGACTGGAACCATAAGAAGCCCATGTCTCTTTTTCCTAAGTATTTTCATGTTTTAAAATATCTGTCCTTCCATGTTGTACTTAAACAGCATTAGGTCTGCATTTATTATTCTTTGATCTTAAACAGATTGTCCTCCTATCTCTAACACTTAGCTAATGATAAGGGAAAATGCATGAGGGAACTGTTTTTTCTCTTCTGTTCCACCTGGGGTCTGAGACAAAGTCTTGTTCAAAGGGAGTTCTCTCAACCTCTGTGGACTAGTGAATACTGTTAGGAACATGCTGATACTAGCTGGGTTTGTTCCTGTCCAGTTATCTGAAAATCTCTTTGACAAAACCAGAATAAATAGTGGTATCAATTTCCCCAAGCAGTTATTGCTGCAAGATACCCAATCTTTCTGTAGGTAAATTTTTGTTTTTTTACTTAAAAAACAGTTCTCTCTTTCTCTCTCTCTCCCTCCCTCTCTCTCTCTCTCTCTCTCTCTCTCTCTCTCTCTCTCTCTCTCTCTCTCTCTCTCCATATATGTAAATCAAATTGACCAAGTCATCCTTTAAGAAAACTGGTATGGTATTAATGTGTACCGTGGCAGTCATCTTTGTTATTTGGCTTGACCTGTCCTTCCAGAGAAGGTTTAATGTCTGATTTTGTTTTATTTTTACCTGATAAATGCTATTTTTAAAAGGTACATGGAAGAAACTACAAATACTTTTGCTCTGAAGTTTCCTTGATTTTTGTTTGCCTAGAGTGGTTTGTACTAACTAATAATTCCAAACCCTTACTTACAGGAAACCTTGTTTAAGTATGTCGTAGCTTATCTGTGATCTATCAACTGTGTCATCGTCTTGGGGATTTGCATCAGTCTCTGTGCCTTCCAGTGCAGGGTTGGTACTACTTTCCATGTTCCTTAATGGGTATTAACCTTGTATTTTGTTTTCTATTCTGCTGCTAAATTCAGTTTGCCACCTCAGATTCTATCCCTCCCCACCCCAGCATCTACTCCTCAAAGATGATAAGGCCTCCCATGAGGAGTCAGCTAAGTCTGGCATATCATGTTAGAGCAGGACCAGATCCCTTGCCCCCTGAGCTGAGCAAGGTATCTCTCTATAGGGAAATGGGTTCCAAAAACCAGTTCATGCACTAGGGATGAATTCTTTTCCCACTGGCAGAGGCCCTACAAACTGTCCATGCCACACAACTGTCACACACATTCATAGGGCCCAGTTCAGTCCCTTGCAGGTTTCCCAGCTGTCAATTCAGAGTCTGTGAGCTCCCAGTAGCTCAGGTCAACTGTCTCCCTGGGTTTCTCCATCATGATCTTGATACCTTTTGCTCATATAATTCCTCTTCCTTCTCTTTGACCTGACTAGGAGTATGACCCTGTGCTTAGCTGTGGATTTCTGCATCTCTTTCCATCATTTATTGAATGAAGTTTTCACAATGACAATTAGGGTGGTCCTCCATTTGATTACACAGGGAAGCCAGGTCAGGCACCCTCTCCACTATTCCTTGGAGTCTTAGTTGGGGTCATTTTTGTGGATTCATGGGAATTTTCCTAGCACTAAGTTTCTCTCTAAACCCAAATTGTCTGCTTCCTTTTTAAGTTACCGACCACTAGGTACTAGTTTTATGGTAGCTTAAATTTTGTTTACTGTGAATCCAAGGAAGCCATATTTTTCTCTTTGCTTTTTTCTTTCCTACTTTGGAGTATATTCACCAAGCACTTTCGGCATGCTCTACACAGTTTTTAATTTTTTTGCACTTTCTTTTCTTTAATTTAGCCTGTTGTGGAGATTTTCTTTCAGACTTTCAGATAGTTCTGCCATAATATACGTGTAGATTCTTAGCAGCACATTTCCCCATTCATCTTATTAAAAATTTGTTGTATTCATGTATGGACTAAAAAGCTATCATCTTCATAGTCTGGAGGAGTTGGTAATAGCTACTATGCTTATCCAGGGTAGTGAGGATGAAAGTCATAGAATAACTCTCCACTGGAAGTGTGCTATACTTGATAGAAGTTGTGGATTTGGTTATTTTTTTCCCTCTGGTTTTGGATATACCCACAGTCAGGGGTGTGAGAGCGATGGTCTAGAACTTGAGTCCCCTCCCAATTCTCATATACTTGGAATCATATTTTCTGCCATGGACCCAGAGGCATTTGTTAATTTCTTTGGCTTCTTTGTTCCTGGAAATAGGTGAGCAGACAAGCATAACATGTAGCAGAGTAGAAGGAGGAATTGCAAGCTCTACCTGAAGACAATGCACTAACCAGAAATGTATCAGTGGCTGTGGCTATAATGCAGATGGCCAGGAAAGGGCCAATCACACACCACTAGAACTTATTATGTATATATTCAACTTTGCTCCTTCTGAAGACACTGTTATATTTCTTTTTATGTAAAATTTTAGTAAGTTCTATTTTATTACCTGAGGTATCTAGCTTCGTTCTAGTGTTACTGTGATCTCCCCACTCTAAGAGTGTTAATGGTTTGATCTTATCTTAGATATCCCCCTCCTCTCCATAGCTTGTCTTTGGTTCATTTTCGTAGGCAGCAACTGAGTTATCACTCAGTTCTTCTCCCATTCAGAGAGTTTTCCTTACATTTTGCTCACTTATGTTTTCTAATATTCTTCCTTGGTAAAGAGAGGGAAATATATCTGCTCAGCAAATGTACAAACCACACCATACTTCTCCTGTTGTCCTTGGCCATAATATTGCAGCCTAGCATTTCTGGTTATTGTTGAGATATATCATAATGGCTATGCTTTAATTTATTCTTTTTTTCAGAGTGAGAGGGAGGTATTGTGGGAAAGAGACGATAGTGCATTTTAGTTTATCTACTAGCTTTACCCTTAGGTACCCTCTAAACTTATCATAGAATTAATGGGGTTTTTATGAAAGCACAATCTTATTAAGATAAATGAATGTTTACAAAAGTTTTCCTCTTCCCAGGGCACAGTGAAATAAAGGCTTGAGAAAGGTGCCTTCTGCATTTTAAACGTAAGCACATTATCTTACAGTGTTCTGGCAGCTGGATAACACTGGCAGTTTTAAGGGCTGTGTATTATGACTCTTAATCAGAACGCCTTTTACTGGCAAATACTCTTTACTTCTATCTCTCCAATATACCCCTTCCATACTGCTATTCAAAAATGCCCATGGACATGCCTCTCCAGATGTTGTGTTGTAGTCACAGTCTGGTAAACTGGGAGGGGTATTAGTGTGAGCTTCTGTGTAATTCTTTCAGCCTTTCACAAGAAGGGCAAACCTCCTAGGGTAAGAGATAATTCTTTTTTGTAATAAATTCCTGCTGAATTTCTCTGTATAGTGTGTGATCTGACAGGAGTGGGACCAGTCAGGAACACTCTACTATGCTTCTGTCACAGGCTAACAATAAATGTGTGACAAATAAAAACTTTGGGATATATATATGTGTGTGTGTGTGTGTGTGTGTGTGTGTATGTGTGTGTGTGAAATATATATCATATACATGTGTGTATGAACATATCCCAAATATATACATGTGTGTAAATATATCAAATATATATGATATATAAGTATATATGATAAAAAATATATATGATATATACATAAACACACATATACTATATATGTGTGTATATATATGTATGTATGTGTATACATATATATATATGTATATATATATGACCCAGCAGTTGTGCTCTGTAGGCCTATAACACATGCAGAATTTTAGCATTCAGGACACATCATATGACATATTATAGTTAAGAATTTAAGACATTTAAAATATATTTGAAAAAAGTGATGACACAAGAAGGGATGAGAATGAAATGTTCTTAAGATATTTGAGACTGACGTGAAATACGAGCAGCATTTACATTCTGGATCTATACATTTGCTTTATCCAGTTATGGCTTTTCATTACACTCAGTCATTCTAACATTGAATTGTTTCCTTTAAGATTTTGAAGAGACATTTCGATTGCATTGTATCGTCTCAAATAAGTTTCACATCAAAAGCATTTCTCCCATGTGTAGAAATGGCCCCTTAGACATAAATGGTTTGATATTTTTCATGTCATAAATTTTCTAATAAAATTACATGCTCCACTAGAAGGGGCATAGCTTTCTTTGTGCATAATAAAGTAGGAAAAGGGAATGAGTAAACAGAGAGGTTTCCAGGAAATTTTATCTAAGGTCAAAAACTAGTTGGGATTAATGCTGATTTCAGCTCTCTGAACATTGTTTAAATTCTGATTTTTCTCTAAATCAAAGAGTGGCTGCCAATTTTCAAACCACAAACTCAACTCAGCCAAGCTGTCATTATTGTGCAGACATGGGGCACAAGTGAAATTATAACATGGGTACTGTTAGTGATTTCATCAGTCTAATTGCCCAGTTACATGAGGACAGAGCTAAGCTTACAGGCCAGTAGCTTTACCAGCTCACAGATACACAGAGGATTAAAGTGGGGAGGGACTTTTGGGTTTCTGTCATAGAAATCATTAGACATTAAAACTTATTAATGAGTTCAAGAGAAGCCACTTGTTTGTTTTCTCTGGAGTGCTTTATGAGTTGAAGAATTCTACCCTAAGTGATGAAGAAAGAGATATGGGATAGCATGAACTAAGTGTTTGAATAGTTGAAGAACTTGTCAGTTGGACAAAGAAGTACTATGTTGTGGAACCTGCAAAGAATAAGAGCTGTGAAGGCATTCTACATACTACTTGGTCTAAATTTTAAAATCTTCAAGATCTGTGTGATATTTTTCACCAATTCTCTTTTCCATTAACAGTAATTTTCTTTAACTCAGGATGTCTTGATCACAAAACCGTAGACATTTGGGGCTGGCTAACTTTCATTATGAAGGGGCAGAACCATTCATGAACTTGGGGAAGCTGCTAAATGACTCTTATATTTACATGTTATGTACCAGCTGAACACTAAGTTGACATTTTTGGTACCAACCAAAATAATTCTACATATTGCCAAATACATATCTATTAGGCACAAAATGACTCTAGTTCAGAAATATTGCTATAATTAAAATTAATTACATGTATCTGTACATGTATCAGTTCCTAATAGCTAAAAGAGTATAGAAAAATGGAAATATGTGTTCAGTTTCACTACAATAGTGATTGGAGAATTTTGGAAATAACTTACAGCCTTTTAGTATTATTTAGTTAATAAACTTTATATGTGTGTATTCATTTGCATGATAAGTATCTTCATTAATGGGTACTTAAATGCTTATGCAAGATTCTTGAGACACAAAAAGTAAAAATTTATTTGTAATTACCATTGTCCTTTAAGATTTATTCACTCAGAGGAAAAAAAAAATGTTCCCTTTCACTAGATACATTTCTATTGGGTCCATTTTTTTTCTAAGCTTTCACTGTTCCATTAACTTATAAGCTTTGAACTCAGACAACAGAACTTTTATTCTGTGTAATACTGCAGATTTCTTACTTGATCTAATATTAGTTTCTTCCCAGCCAAGGCCTCTGTCTGGCAGAAAAGATTGGGTACTATGGGCTTGTTTTCAGATTTCTCTTCACCTCAATTCTGACGTTCTAAAGGTTCAAAGGCAAATGAATGTAGACCTTTCTACTCAGAAAAACATACAATAAAAATGAAACCACTAAACAGGCATAGTCCTAGAGCTTGGTAACCTCTAAGGAGTAAGGTTGTAAGTTCCAGGCCAGCCTTGGCTTCACAGGGAGACTCTACCAAAAATACAATAGTATTTTAATTTTGAACTCTTACTATGTTTCAAATTCCAAAGTGGATGAGTTTTTAAGATTCAAATACCTAAGTCTTGAGTGTGAAATTTTTTAATAATGTTTTATTATAGCATGTATTAATTATATATAGCAGTAAGTTTCTTTAAGACTTTTAATACACACATAAAGTTCTTTTTTCTTTCCTTCTTTCTACTTTTTTGAGATTAGAATGTAATTAATTACAATAATATTTATCCTTTCCCCTTCATCTCTCAAAATCATTTTATATACTCCTTAGTTTCTGTCAAAGTTACAAATTTATTTTATACTCTTTGCTATCTCATATAAAATGTATATATATATTTCTAAATATAACTCATTCTGTAAATTTAATGTTGTCAGCTATATAGGCTATTCCAGACTGGTACAACATATTCTTGGTTTGGTGACTTCCACCCTTCAGGAGTTTTGGTGGTTGTCATTTGTTTGTAGTTTTTCTTTGATGTTGTTCTTTAATTATCTGATCAGATCATGTAACTAAAGGTTTGTTTGCATTCTAATTATGATGATAAAGTGCAGACAATGGATCATCAGTTTCATAAGAGAACACTAACAAAATAACTTTGGATGCTTTAAAAAAATAGCAAGCCTCTTTTAATCTCTGTCAAAATGATTTAATTACATACCATAAATATACATTTTTTTTATTATGTGCATGCCACAATTCCAATAATAACAAAATCTGGCTTGGTTTCTTTAATTTTCATTAATTAATTAATTAATTTATTGAGTAGGTATTATTTTTGATTAGGTTAGTTTATAATTTTTGAATGACATATTCATATTACAACTCTGGAATCCTAGCACTTGGGAGGCAGAATCAGGAGGACTGCACATTCAAGTTCAGCTTTGGCTTTACACCAAGATTCTGTTATATAACTTTTCCTGGGGAGATACTAATGGATGAGTAGGACGTCTATTCACCTTGGCTAGAACATCACAATAGGTCAAAGCCATGACTCCAACCAACTCCCCTTTAATGAATCAGTAAGTTTATCATAGTTACTTATGAGAGTATGGTTTGGGACTCACTTAAAAAAAAGGATACTTTAAAAAAGACACTTTTTTAATATGGACTTTTAAAAATGGACACTTTTTAACAACAACAAAAAAAGAGCCCATTCTCTTCAGAGGAATACCTAACCCCGTCTTGATATTAGGATGAGGAAATCAGTTTTGCCTGGAGAGGATGCTGAACTAATCCACCTTGGGACCTCTGACCCTTTCTGGGGAAGAGATGAGGAGATGGGTAGAAGAGAGACTGACCAAGAAGGGTCGAGAAGGGGAAGGGAGTTTGAACATGGGATACGTGGATTAAAAAAATGAGACTTTATTCTATAAAAATAAAAAAAATTAAAATAAAAAAGAGGACACAAAGGCAGCTACATTGCTACAAGGCCAGACAGCATAGATGACCAGTCATGATCCATCCCAGCTTGATCTTACTGAAGCTGAATCCCAGACATCCCTGCACAATACACATGCAGTTTTAAAAAAATTATAAAGTCTTTTCCAGATATTCTTTATTGCTGTAAAAAGTATCCTATTTGAGATTAAGAGATTATCCAGCAGAAAAGAGCACATATTCCTATTGTGAAGAAGCCAAGTTTGTTTCCTACACCTCAGTTGAGATGAATCATAAGTCACTCTAGCTTCAGAGGAGAAGATACATACACTGGGGTAAATACCCCCTCCAATCACAGCATATAAATTATAATACAATACAAAGGTTGTTTCCTACAGTCTTCATAAGAGATAGGCCACATTTTCTTCAAGAATAGCAAGCTTGGTGGCCAAATAATTAGTTGCTCAGAATCTTGGATCTCTCCACACGTTTGAGCTACAGAACTCTTATCATCATAACAGAAAACTCTATAAGGGAAATAGTCATCCAGAGAAACATATCATGAACAGTTATATTCTGTAGCATATCCGTTCTCAAATAAAAAAAAAAATACAAGGATAGGGATGGTGAGGAAGAACAGTGGGAGTGGCAGAAGATGTTACTGAAAACTAAGGATGTTTAACAAGGACAAAAAGAATCCTACTAGCTTATAGAGCAATTAGAAAATATAATTTAAAAAAAAAACAGTTTGAATGGAAGTGTCTTATATGGTTGGATAATATAGTTGGATAATGGCTTCTCTTCCAGAAGCCAGATGTTTTTAAAGAAAAATCCCAGTGATAAAAGTGGGATACTTTTTTTTTAAAATAACATTTATCACACAGGAAGGCCTTATAGCTCCTAAAACAACACACACTGTTTTCCTTGTGCCTTAACACTCACCAGAACTATAAGGGATGACTCTCATGCTAAAAAAACTGTGCTTATTTGGATACAGGACACATCTCAGAAAAGTGAAGGTGGAACTGAGCTGGAAGCTATCTTGCTGTTAGTCGGTTCTTGTGGTACTAGATGTTCCTATGTGGGCTTTTGCAGGGAAGAAAAGGCATCAGCAGCCTTACCTGTTAGGGCACCATGCATGCCACAGTATCAGCCTGTCACACTATAATATCAGCCAGTCACACAATGATACACCTACTCTTACAATAGTGCTTGGCTGAGATGAAAATAAAATCACTTTCCTGTTGGACTTGAAGCCTGATTCATGAGAGGGAATCAATGTTTAGTTCTATAAATTGACCAAAAATCTATAGCTAGAATTGTCACAAGCTCTAGCAGAGAAACTACTACTAATATTTTGTCAAATATACATGCCTCCTTTAGGGTTACTGCTCTGATAAAACTCCAAATCCATAAACAATTGGGGGAGGAAAGAGTCTATTTGGCTTATGCTTCCATATCACTGCTGATCACTGAAGGATAGTCAGAGCAAGAACTCAGCAGGGCAGGATCCGGATGGTAAGAACTAATACAGAAACTTCATATAGAAGGGCACTGCTTACTTGCTTGCTCTTCATTGCTTGTTCAGCCTTCTTTCTGATAGACCCCCAGAACTACCAGACCAGGGGTGTCCTCATCCACAATGAGCTGAGTTCTTCCCTATCAGTCACTAATTATGAGCCTGACAGCTGGATCTTACAGATGCAAATTTTTAACTGTCATTTTTCCTTCTTGAAGATGACTCTAGCTTGTGTCAAGTTGACATAAAATTAGCCAACACAAGACATGCAGTCAAAATATCTTACAGTTATGTTTAGATCTATAAATCAGTGCTACTGTAAGACTTGGTCTGAAAATCTTTCTGAAGTAAGAAACAGTTTATACACATGCTCAAAACTGATCAAAATGCTGAGAATAAATTTCTGTGTCTAAATGGGACATCTAAATGATCCCTTTGACAAACCTGAACATATTGAGAATTAGCATAGTGGAAATCTATGAATTAGAGGATGCAGCATTGGAAAGTGAACTATATGGCCCAAAAAAAGTTAAAAAAATACTGAAAAGTGACACATAAACCAAGATCAACCTGGCAGACAGATAAATATGGCACAGAATTGCTTCTAGTTTGCAAAATAATGTCTTTGTAATAACTATAGTTAGGACTGAAACAACCATACTGGTTAGGCTTAACATAAATGAAGAGAAATAATGTATCAGCAAAGGCTTCATCTTCAACTCTTATGTATCAATGACAAGTTTGATAAATATCATTATTATATATGATATGAAAGTACTAATGGAAAACAATAAATAGGCAAAGCATAAAATGTCTGTGACTTTTTAGTTTATGTTGTGAAACATGCATAATTTTTATACTATCTCAGGTAATGAGAATTTAATCAACTAAAGCAAATGTTTTATTATTTTTACTCACATTTAAGTGTACTTATATACTTATATATTTCATTCGATCTTATAAAATATAACTTTACAAAGTTTGAGATGTATTGCCATCTATTTGCCTAAGTATGTGTACAGAAGTGTTTACCTAAAATGTGGATAGAGAGTTCTTTATTTTTATGAAATATATTAATCTATAGAAATTAATATTTCACATGATAAAATAAATATGCCTACTATTTCTTTCTTGTGCCTTCTTTTTCTAACTTTGTAAGTCAATTTCTCTTTAAGTCATTACAAGAAAAGTATTACGACACCATAAGCCACTTTGTCAACAATAAAAAACCCTACCAAATTGCCACAGCATAGAATTTCTGTAGAGGAAAAGTTGACTACTTTTACATAGCATAAAAGATGTAGCTGTGTATATAATTTCTTCTTAAAGTCTCTATTTCACTGACTTAAAGACTTTCTGTGGGTGCTTAAACATGAAGATACTAAATAAATCTGGTATGTGACATGGAAACCTAGTTGAAATCATTAGAGGACAGTGGGAAAGGGGATGGGAACCCATCTTTAAACAACACTGAAAATTAAAGAATCATTGTCTCCTCTGGGTGAAAGTGCCTCCCCTTAATGTTATAACTAATACACTATTTTGTTATACTGTATTCCTTCTCAAGCATAGTAACTTAAGATAGTACCAAATGTTCTATGTCCAGATCATATCCTCAAAGTGTGTCATAACATTTTTTAAAGATTTATTTTATTTTAAACAAAGTGTGTATGTGTGCATTTCTCTCTGCCTGTGTGTGTGCGTTCTTGTGTGCATACCTAAGTATAGATACCTGTGGAGACCATAGAAAGGTTTAGTTCTCAGGAGGTGGTGCTTCAGGAGCTATGTGCTACCACTGATGTGGAAGCTAAGAAGTGAACTTAGTTTGGCCTAAATTAAAAAAAAAAAAACCAAAAAACAAACAACAAAAACAGAATATGTTGTGTTAACATCTTAGCCACTTTACCAGTTCCTTGTGGTCTTTATTAATAGTGTTCCCCAAGAAACCATAGCAACATCTTTAAAAACAAAACAAAAAATGTTTAAAACTGGTTAAAATTTTAGTTAGAGGAAAGAAGTTATACCAACCCTTTCTAGCCTAAATGCTGACAGTGCATAGTTCATTGTACAGAAAGTATTTTATGATATTTGGTCCTGACCATATGATCTCATTAGACAACTGGCTTGACTGCCACAGAAAGATGTAGGCCTTCTTACCCCAGACTGTAGAATAATGATTTGTAATTACAATGTTTATATGTATAAAACCTACTTTCAGAAGTTGGCAGTATTTATGTTATCACTCTTAGTATGTAAATTTTAGGACAATGGCAATATAAATTATACTTCTAAATAAGTTAATGAAATACATAATATTAGAGAAAAGACATCTGATAGAGCCTGTTGGGGCTGATCCTACAAACAGAATGTTCTCAATGAGATTAATATCATCACATCGATAGTATGTACTGTCTGAGAAGAATTTCTTGATACAGTATTCTGGAAAGATTACTACATATATCATCAGGAAGCATTACAATCTCAATTCTTTAATGTCCACTTTTATTGCAAATCCTTGAACATGTTTGATGTCTGGCCTTTAAGTTAGTAACTGGAAAGAGCACATGATCAAGTTAGACTCTAACTCACACTATTCTTTATCTGCTTTGCCATAGCACGTAAATAGAAAAGGGGCATTTGCTTCCTGCTGTTGAGGGCCTCTGACCATGTATATCTTTTGCACTCTCCTGAGATGCATTCAGAAGGGTCAGATGCTGAGCACACAGACTGATGGCATGAACCAGGTGTGAAAAATGAAGGTTGCTGGTACAGTAGAGCCCTTGATGCACTGGTTATTTCTGTCAGTTGCCATGATTAACTATGCCACTTTTTCTAAGTTGTTCTTTCCCAGAAGGCTCCTTGAGGATTACTTTGTGGTTCTTCTTGACACCTTTAAACTTTCAGTAGCCATTATACTTACACTTTTTTTTATCCTGTCATAACATTTTCCATCAGAATTATATTGATTTCTTTTGTGAAAAATATAGTAATCCTCACAGCAACTGAGTTTTTCTATTTCTGCCAGAAAGAACACTATTAAAATGCTTACACATCTCCCTCCAACTGATACTATGCATTTAAAATGCTTTTGTGATAATAAATACCATTCAGACATATGTATCCAGTAAAGGCCTTCCATTTTTATGACACTTGCTTCTCAAGAGCAGACATATTCTTTAAAGGAAAAAAAAGTAGCTAGCTTTGCATTGATTGACATTTGTTTACTTAACTCTCTCCTTTTGAAAGCCTGCACACCTATTTCAACCTTGAACAGTTTCCAACTGTGGTATACTGGAACATTTTTTCATTTATTAAGTTCAGTGTTGCCAACCCAAACAAAGTATAATCAGCGATGATCCGAGCAGACCAAGCTGTCTAGCACCATACAATGTATCTGCATACTAATTTCCAAATTCCCTCACATTTCCAGAGAACTAATGGGATCATTTTCATTCTGTTACAGCAACTCAACAGTTACTGAATCACCATCTGTGTTTTCGTTAACCTGAATCAGATATGAATTCTGTTATTGCAAGGTAGAGCAGCTTGTTTAATGATTCTTAATCTTTTCTTTAATTAAATCATGCAGCCAACCTGAAAAATCTATCTTAATGCAAATTAGGAGCTTTTTTGGCATTCGCTTACAGTAATGCACTAATAAGGTTAATTTATGAAGGTTCTCTTCCAGTCTGTACAGACGATATTTGTTCACTGCATATTTTTAGCATATTGTCCCTTTTTGTAATATTTTAAGTAATAAAAACATAGTTATTTTTCACTTACACAAATGAGAGATACTGTAAGCAGCACTCTCTGCTAACCAAAACTAAGTATGAAAAACAGAAAGAATCTTAGATAACCGGAGAATTCGGCTTGCTGAATTTCAAATGCTAGTTGTCTGGAGATAACTGTCTCTCTCACTGTTTTTGATTCTGAATGTCTGAGAGTGGAGGGAACTGAGCAATGTGATGAGAGGTAGTTTGAATTATTTTTATTCTTCTGGATGTGAATTCAGATGAAAAGTAGACAAAACATCACAAATAATCTCACCAGCATTTCAGTTAGGCAGTTACTACTAGTTACACCTTAAAATCCAAATTGTTCTTTTCTTAATAAGTTCTATCTTCAAGTAAGCATGAGTTTAATATTCTTTAAGATAGGTGCCATGTTGTGTATGACAAAATATTATTGAGATGGAAAATATAATAAGTGAGACAGATCAAAAACTAATAGCAAATAGTAGGGGAATTAAAAGTGAACGAATAAAGAATAATACTAATCTCCTGGTCCCAATACTTAACTATATGTTGTTCCCTGTGACCTTGACATTAAAGATAACTGAGAAAAAGACTCAGCTCACACTGAATTTACAATCAGCAGTTGTGCTTTCTGTATTTCCTTCATATCTGGAGGTTTCATTTGGATAAATGTTGGTACACAATATTAAGAAAGAATAAAGTCATCATTATATATTTGTTGTATAAGCCTAAGAATTTCTAACACACATTTACATGACTGTAATAGTAAAATGGGAATATGAACTAGATATTCCACTTGTTCTCAAAAACTGCAGAATTTATTGGAGTTGTTTTCAGCTGCAATGTGATTTTCACTCATGTGTCAGCATTTCTTAAAGCATTAATGTTTCCCTTATAGTTTTTCATAATTTTTATGACTTCTCTATAGTTCAGTGGTCATTTAATAGGAATGGATGAAATTTCCAATAAGATTATTAGTAACTGTCTTCTATACCACAAACTCTGAAATAGCCTACATTAAGATGTTTTTAAATGACGTAGTAGAGTTCTAAACTACATAAGATTTTAAAATTAAACTTATTATTATCTCTATTTCTATCCCATGTAACTTCCATTTCTAAATAGTTATCTGATTAAATGTATTTTAATATCACAATCTATTTCTTTATAACATAACTGGGTACTGGTTATTTTCAAAATAAAATTTTCAAACAGTTTATTTTTATTATATCACAATGAACATTTTTTTAAAAACCACTTTGATATGTTTCATTATGGAGTTCTGAAGTATGAGTATGTCATCTATCCCCAAAAGCACTTAGACACTGTGTAAGTAAAAGATGAGTGCTATGGCCTTAAGAACAGCAATAAATTGTAAAATACAGTGCATTGGTTATGACCAGCCCCCTAAGCTTCTTTCTATTACACACAGTATAAATATATGCAAATCTTGACCCATAGCTTTATATCTTCCTGACTTTGAAAAGATCAAAACAAGCTGATAAATGGAGTGACAATTGTGTTCTTGCCTTTAACTTCTAAGGTCCAGGATCGCTATTGAATCTACTTATTATACCCCCAGGTAAAAATAAGTCCAGAGGGGAATGCTCACCAACAAAACAGCATCAGTCACCTGAAGAATAATTATATGGTTTAATTATAATTAGAACTTAAGCAGGACACTGATGTGTAATTGCCATCAGCAAGCATAGTAAAATATTTTAAACTCTTCGGATCTGAGATTAGAAGATATATGGACTTTAGAGAGGCTCTTTGGTATCAGAGGGGGATTTGTATTTGGCACCATATGACACAGGAATAGTTTTACCAACAAATTGGTGAGTTACATTGCATTTTTATTTCTTTGAAGCAGAAACTATAAAACACTGAATTATTACTTCACAGCAAAGCTGCTATTTAAAAAATTCAACTAATATTGACTGCTGTCAGATCAGTTTCTAGATTTATTGACTTAAGAAGTAGATATAAACTGAGGTGAAGGCAAGGTCAGGTCAATATTTATCTTGTGAATCAATAGATTTGGATACGAATAAAAAGTAAAACTAAATACATATGCATGGTTGGTAGAAAGGTGAAACAGCAGATCGAAAAGTTTATAGTTGGAAAATTTTCTTAGAAAGTTTAACTTGTCAGACTTGAGGATGATTGGATATTATTTACTCTAAGGGTATAAATGAGTCATAATTCTAAATAATAGTACCAAGAATATAGGCTACATAATAGAGACATACATGTTTGTGTCTCCAGAAATAATCATATTGCATTATTAGCTACTAAAATTCTTTTTATGTTAGCTCTTATTTATGTAGTAGAATAAAACAAAAACAGGAAGGAAAATATTAAATGTTAACTTGGAATTGGGCTCAATTTTTAAACCAGAGATACTTGAAAAATTGTTTCTCAGAATGAGCTAAAATTTCTAAGATGTGGCGGAAGGGAAAGGGAATTTGAACAATGGTATACATAGATAAAAATATGACTTTATTTATAATAAAAATATATAATAAAACAAAGTTATTCAGATGCTAAAAAAATTTCTAAGATACTTATTTATATCATTCATCTAACAGTTCACTTGTGTGCTAAGATACCCCATATACTCTAGACACACAGCTCTTTAATTACTTAATTTCCTAAGCAGTTTCTACATTGTCAGCTCCTCATATCAGTTCCAGATAATAGAAAGTTGTCCAATATTTACTGAATTTTAAGTAAAGATATACATAAGAAAAAACGACAAAATAACAGCATTTCAGAATCACCAGGTTCTGGTTCACCTATTATAAGAGAGGTACCACACTGAAGATTTCAGAAAGCATCACTTGGTGAGACAGAAATTGACATATTGCAATGAGCTCAGTGATATGAGAAATATATTTTTGTGTTCTATAGAAATGGATAATTATGGAGAATAATCTATAATCCAGCCTTTGTCAGTGTGTCAAGAAGGAAAAAGAGGTAAAATTATAATATATTAGTGTGTTCTGGAATCTGGCAAGAAATTGTCATGGGAAAATATTGATAAAAATTATGGAGGGGGAACTGCAATTTTAAATATGCATATATGGTAAAATCTTCAGAATGATAATTTAGAAACCTAAGTCCAAAACTATTATCAGCTTTAGATAACTTTTAGCCAATAGAAAAATTATTTTGAGACCTGGGGCATGACTCAGAAGGTAAGACATATGTCTGGACAAGCCAGATTACCTGAGTTTCATTCCCAGATCTCATATAGGAAGTTGGATGGGATGGGATGAGTGTGTAAACATGGCACTCCTGTGGTAAGGTGGGAGGTGCTTATTGTATTGTCATGACGCTACCAGAAGAAACAACTGAGATCTTGCTTCAGCAAAATGGAGGCAAGAACTGATTTCTGAAAGCTGCCCCCTGACCTCCATGTGCTCATCATAACACTCATACACCTGAGGCCCCTTCCTCCCTCCCTTCATCCCTCCCTTCCTTCATCCCTTCTTTCCCTTTTCAACTCCCACTTTCTGACCACCCCCATAATTCTGTCATCCACATACATTAAAGAAAAAAAGAAATGAACAGATGGCTTTTCAATTTTAAATTACTTATTTGTTCTCTTTTGTTAAATTGCAAGGGGCAGGGATGGAGATCTACTTTCTATTTCCTCATCTACAGCTAGAGTCCCCATGTGAAGCTGCTCTTTTTCTCAGCATCTTTCCTACTGTATTCTATACATGACTCTAAGTTTGTTAAGGCCAGAGTCCATGATTTATATCTTCGGTTAGCTTCATTGCCAAGAAAACTGGCTTGTATGTGGTGGACTCTTCATCAATGTTTGTTGAAATCTGAACAAAACTCTCAGGGAAATTTCATTTGTATGTTATTTCACTGCAGTCTTCAATTAGAATTGTTTAGTAATGGATGACCTGACAAAATGTTCTATTAATTAAATGTTCATGAAAAGAAGATAGTATTGATTATTTAGATTGAAACTTAAGTTAACTAAACATCTTATGTGTTTCCATAGCATTTTTTCACAAGACTGTAAAATAATGTACATTACAATATAGATTAAAAAATTTACCTATTTTTACTTCTTATATTAGGTTCTCTTCTCAAGAATGGATTATGTTTTCTTCTATGCTTTGTAGGGCGTAGCATATTACTTTTTCATTCAGTTTTCTCTTGTAACAACAGATACTGCACACTGGATAACTTAAAAAAAGAGAATGCTTAACTGTCTTACAGCTCTGAGTTTCCAGAAGTCTAAAAGCACAGTACTGATATCTGGGGAGGTACTTTATTCTGTTTAATATGGCAGAAGAGCAAGTTAATCTATATGGAAACAGAACAAAAAATTTTATCAGAAGCCCACTCCAATGATAATCTACTCATTCCTGTGATAAAGGCAATAACCCATCCATGAAAGCAAAAACAGGTTATCAAGACAGTAAGGTGAAAGTACTTGTTGCTGAAGCATGAGTTGACTTCTGGAACTCAAATAGTAGGAGAAAACAACAAACTATCAAAAGTTATACCCCAATCTGCACATATGTCTTGGTTCATGCAGGTACCTACCCTCCCCCAAGCATCATGACCCACCACCTTTTAACTATTGCAAAACAGTTGTATTGAACTTGTTTTTTGGAAGAGACATTAAAACATAGTGACTGGGAGGGGCAGGAGGGGGAAGGGAATTTGAAAAAGGGAATACATGGATAAAAAATGAGACTTTATTCATAATAAAAAATAAGTATTATATAAAAATAAAAGAAAGAGGTTAGGAAACCATGATCCAAGGTTCAAATCTAGCTCACTGCCTTTTTTATTGTCAATAAAGTTTTATTAGAACATAGCCTTTCATTTGTTTATATGTTATCCATGCTGATTTTGTCCTATAATGGCAGAGTTGAAAATAAAGAATGGTTGATGTAAAAAGCTGGAATTATTGACTTTCTGGACCTTTAAAAGTAAATGTTTGCCCACTCAGGGTAGAAAGGAAGTGGAGCAAGTTTCATTCCCTTGGTACATGAATAACTGCAGTTTGGAAGAGTGTGAGTAGACTCACTTCTTTCTTTGTAGCTGATGTAGCTGAGAGGCAGGAAAGGAGACTTTGTTTCTGATGACATATCCATAGACAGCACGTCCAGAGTCCCTATTCCTGAACTTTTCCCACCATAATTTCCTACTCTTAGTTTTATATTATCATCTTTACAAAAGTCAGATTGAGTTTATACCTCATGTTGGATAGTCCTTCTCAGAGCAGAAATAAGTTATTATTTCACACAAAAATATTCCATATGAAGTTTCTGATGGCCAGCCCCATAAGTTATTATATTGACTAATAGAAATGTCATTCTAGATCAATAAGAAAGATACTTGTGAAGCTGAATAATTTACCACAAATGGAAGACACTGGGGGCCTCCTAGCAGAATGGTGAGCTGATTTCACTCTGTAATATTAGTCTAACGCTAACTTTATCATTGGTGGGTATCCACCTGGGAAGAGAGTACTGGGGTAAAATAAGATGCAAGCCATTTCTCTCAGAGACTGGTGATTTTCTCACTTTAGTACCTATTCCTGATGTCATTGTTAGAGTGCAAGTCATGGATCACAGAGGACCGTTGAAGAATGTTCTGGACTCTCACATCATCATTTCATTACTTAAGACATTACTCAAGACTGGAGGGCTAAGAAAGAATATATTGACCCATAGACTTTTAAAGTTTTCTCATTTCCTTAGCATCTAAGGCCAAGCATTTCTAGAAATAGAATGTTTTGGGGGTGAGGGTGAGATTTTAAGATAAAGATTGCTTTGTGCTGCATAGTTCTGGGTTAGTGAAATACTTTGTGGAAGCTGTTTTTGTTGCTTACTTAGACCTGCACCAAATAATCCAATAGCCATTGGGTCACATATATGACAATGAAACATTTGACATGTCTGGGCTAGGTGCTTTGTAAAGATGAAGGTGAGTGGAGTTTAAATTCATGACACAATAAAAAGGATTCAGAATATTTCATAATTTAAAAATGTTGATTGCATGTTGAAATGTAATATTTTTAGGTATGTTGGATTAAATAAAATATACCATTGGAAGTACAAAACAAACAAACAAGCAAACAAAACCCCAAAAACCTAGCATGTCCCCTGTACTGTTGACTCAATATTTAGTAAAGAAATAAGCAAAAAGAAATATTAAATAAAAATTTGAATGAAAAGTGAAAAATCTCTACCTAGAAGGGAAACATTTTAGGGCTGCTTTGTTTCTATGAAGATAGGTCTAGTTAATATGTGAAGAGTGGGAGTAAAAGATATAAGGCTGTAAATTCCCATTGTCAAGGAATCTCTTTTATTTTATTCTCACAGACATAATTATCAGGATCTTTTTCACATGAAAGATTCACATTGAAATGAATATTTTTTATTAGTATGTAGGTGTGGCAATCTACTATGTTTTAGTATAGATACTGGTAACTTTGAAATACATGTTCTTACTACATAATCAATGTATACACCAACAGAAACTTAAGTGTATTGAGAAAGAGAATGTGGGATAGTTACACAGGAAGTAGGAAGATAAGAAATGGAAAGGAAAATGGCAACCGTTTATAACTTGGAAGCTAAGAGCAGTCTAGAATATAACTCTACTGTGCTTTCTGCAAAGCATTCATGCCACAGTGAGAAATGATGATCCTCTACTCTCTGCAGTATGACCTAGTAAAAGGACAATCTTTTTTTGTGTGTTTGTTTGTTTTTCATTTTTGTTTCTCCAGACAGGGTTTCACTATGTAGCCCTGGCTGTTATGCGGGCTGGCCTGAAACTCAGAGATCTGGTTGCCTCTGTTTTCTGAGTGCTGGTATTAAAGGCATGTGCAACCACCTGGCAGGCAACCATTTTATTTATTACCTAAAATATTCATACACACACACACATATATATATATATATATATATATATATATATATATATATATATATATAATCAAGGACTAGAGAAACTCTTAAGCACAGATTTCCTATTAGTATTGAAAGCTCTTCTGTAACTATCTAGTCAAGTGATAGATGGTTATGATATGCAGACCACTGATGTAAGGGATATTTGTGGGATCATTTTAAATTTTGAGTTTGGTTCTCCACTGCTCCTTTTGGGCATAAGAATCTCTAAAATTGGACTGGAGCTCCACATTTGAGTGAGTGTTCCAGGTGGTACCAATAAACTTGATAGTAGAGAAAATATAATCAACAAATTTGACCTCACAGTGAAGAAATAGGTGACACATTTTATTCAAACTCACCAAAAACATATAATTGTTCTTAGTATACCCAGAAATATGTGTGATGATTCACTGAGACCTGAAAGTTCATAAAGTAGAATTTTAAAGGAAAACTTTTAAAATTCTTTGATGTATTGCAAACTCTAACTTTACAGAGGTAGTGCATAACATCCATCTGAAAAGAGATGGTATATCAGGTCTTAATATAAACTGTGATGTTTTTCTTCATGCCATTGACAGTTCAAAGAAAGCAGTGTGAGAACTAAGCAAGTAGCATTGAAGTAAATGGCTTTTCCACCACTCTTCAAAATCCAGGAAACCCAGAACTATCACTGTGAATTAAAAGTAGACAAATCTCTGTCCTTAAAATATATTTAATTAAAGTGCCCAGAAGTACGTGTCTTAATATCACATTTATAAGTACTTATAGATGATTAACCTTTCTCTCATGTATTTTAACTTAAAGACACATGCAAATAGATTCAAGAAAATATATTATTCACAAAATATTGTTCAGTCTCTTACTGTTACAACCATTGGGCCTGTTTTACGCAGACAGCAAATTCTAGACTGCAAATGGAGAAGATTACATCAGCCAGAACAAAAAAAGAATTCATTTCATTTATATTCAACTTTTCTAAAACATGACTCTTTTATTGTGGTATTTCTGAAGAAGATGTATCTGCCAAGATATAAGCAAGGGTAAAACAACCTTCTGGAACAAGACGAAGGTTGTTTCTTAACATCAGTTGTGACATATGCAGATTTCTATATTTAAAATGAAAACAGCGAAATTATAGCTGAAAGGATTAAATATTATTTGACCAAAAATAAAAGAAGTAAATTTACCATTGTAATTTTTCAACACTGAAGGGATTGTTTCTCATACAGAACAAAAAGGCCCCATTTGTTTGATATCATTTTGATGAATTATTAATTTTATCACAGCTAAGATGACAGCTAATATTAGAACATTGAATTATTAATTTTCAAATGTGCAATAAAAGCAGAATAAACATAAACTGAGATGTGTTTACGCATGAGCTGCATTACTTATATATTCTATTTAAGAAAAATATCAAAGTAAACAGAAGGAGTTAAAAATCTTGTCAACACTTCTGACAAATTCTTTTACATTTTACTTTTTATGCCACTTTAAAATATAATGCTCAAATAGTATTATGTGTTAACAAATAATAAATGTGATTACTCAATGCTAAAAATATACATTATCCATATCATAGATTATCTTTGTGTAGTCTTGAATATAGTAGATTAGGAAGCTTAAGACTTGGATGCATTCATGCTCTAAAAGTCCTTTTTACTGTTCCTAAGATTATTTCATTTGTAAATAAAACTTGAGACTAATTTAAAACAGTAATGTGGCACTTTTTGTATGTTACAGTTTTTCCTGCTACTTCATGGACTAACTGAATTTCACTCTTCTTCAAATGCTCATTGATGGTTAAGGTCAAGCCTGAAGACCAAGGATAGATGATATAGCTCTGTTGCACCAAGGGAGCTTTTGGTTGTGTTTTCAAGAATCTGTTGATAGATATCCTAGAGACTTTGAGCTTTCAAAGCTTTTACAATGACCACTTCAGAAGAGAACATCACTATATTGTCATAGCCATAATCACTCAAAGAACACAGAACACAGTGGCTGCCCAGAGCCAGAGATGTAAGAAGTGACTTGACTCAAGCTTCATGGAAACAGAGTAATAAAAAAAATAAGAAATAATTTTATGGCAAGAGAGATAAAGCACTTATTTATCACAGAGTTTACAGGAATAAAATCTAGATAAAAGATAGATTTGCTTCAGTTAAAACACAACATTCCACTGAGCCGACCTCCCCTTTCATCTGGGGGGGTAGTCTGTATGAGCAAGGAGATAAGATTATGAGGAGGAGTCCCACAGAGATGGCTGGCTGGAGCTCTGGGGAGCCCACTGAATCAAGAACAGTCCCTAAGGAATTATAGGAAAAAGAGTTAGGCCCTCCAAGGGTACAAAACTATTGATTGGCATGGGCAGTATGCAGAGCTTTAAGGGTTGGTGTCAGACTGTGTTCCTGTAAATGGGCTGGCATTTTAGAGCCCATTCCCTCCAGAGGAACGAATAACCCAGTCTTGATATTGGAATGAGAAAATCAGACCTGTCTGGAGTGAATACCCATGTTGAGCTAACCCACCTTGGGATTTCCTGCCCTTTATTGGGAAGGGAATCTGTGGATGGTGTGGGGGATGCTTAAGGCAGACTGAGAAGGATTGGGAAGAGGAAAGAATGGGTGAGCAGAGGGAATACATAGAAAAAAAAAAGACCAAGAAAGTGGGAAATACACTTATACGAATTGGCACAGGTGACCATTCCTAAATATAACACCAGTGGCACAGACACTAAGACCAACAATCAATAAGTGGGATCTTCTGAAGCTAAGAAGCTTCTGTAAAGCCAAGGACACTATCAATGGGACAAAACGACAGCCTACAGAATGGGGAAAAGATTTTCATCAACCCTACAAGTGATAGAGGACTGATCTCTAAGATATATAAAGAACTCAAGAATCTAGAGCCCAAAACCTTGAATAACCCAATAAAAAAATGGGGTTCAGATCTAAAAAGGGAATTCTCAGCAGAAGAATTATGAATGGGTGAAAGGCACCTGAAAAAGTGCTCATCATCTTTATCCATCAGAGAAATGCAAATCAAAACAACTTTGAGATACCACTTAACATCTGTTAGATTGGCTAAGATAAAAGACACAGAGGACAGCCTATGCTGGAGAGGATGCCAAGCAAGGGGAACACTCCTCCGTTTTTGGTGGGAATGTAAGCTTGTTCAGTCACTTTGGAACGCAGTATGGCAGTTTCTCAGAAAATTGAGAATCAGTCTCCCCAAGGACCCAGCAATACCACTTCTAGGTGTATACACTAAAGATGCACATTCACACTCCAAAGGCATTAGCTCAACTATGTTCATAGCAGCGTTATTTGTAATAGAAAGAACCTGGAAACAACCTAGATGTCCCTCAACTGAAGAATAGATTAACAAACTGTGGTACATCTACTCTACTTAGCAATAAGAACAAATGATATCCTAAAATTTGCAGGCAAATGGATAGATTTGGAGATTATCCTCCTGAACAAGGTATCACAAACTCAGAAAGATAAGGGGGGATGTACTCACTCATTAGTGGACTCCAAACAAACAAACAAACAAACAAGAAAAAAGCAAAGCATGCCCAAGCTGCAAACCACAACCACTGAACAGCTTGGGACCAGAAACATCCTGGACTGACTCCTTGGATTCCACTACCCCTAGAGGAACACCTGACTCCCTCTTGAGGGAGAGGGGAGAAAACTGGATCTGCCATGAGTGGAGACTCATCTAAGAAATATTGGGTCAGTGGGACCATGGAACTGCCTGCTGCCTGCCCAGGGAAGGGAAGGGGGTTGTGGAGAAGAAAGAATGACCTGATGTGGTGGGAGGGGGAAGGGACCTTGAATAAGGATATACAAGGATAGAAAGTGTGACTTCTTTGTTAATAATAATAATAATAATAATAATGTGAAAAAAGGAAAGAAAAGACCTTTTTAAAAAAGTTTAAAAAAGAAAAAACCCACAACATGCTTTTGTTCCATTGTTGCAATAATTTTTAGATTTGGGTCTAAGAACAAAAAAATACAAATTTTTCAAATTTTAGGATTTTTTCCTTATAAATGGGACCCGACAATAAAATTATATGACTTGCCTTTACATAATTTAGATATAAATGATTTGTCTAAATGACATTTGTGTTTAAAATAATTTGTTATGATATTTAATAATTAAAAATCATTATTCACCTGCCACACTTATTATTCAATGACCAATTAATTTACTAGCAAACCTATTCACAAAGGAAAAGAAATTGCAGAAATAATTTATTCTCTTCCAACTTACTGTATTTGGATGATTGGATTTTCTACTTATATTTAAAGATACCAATAACTTTTCAATAAGAGTGGTACTCTTAAAGGACACCTAATGTTAAATGTAATATTATAGATATTAGATCTCATATGAACTATTCTATAAAAGTATCAAAAACTTCTAATATATAACTAGTATGAATTAAAATAAACACCTATATGAAATTGAATTTCCCATTTTCTTATATAATAAAACATTCTTCTGAAAGTTCACTAGGATATTAGGCTTCAAATATCTATAAATTCTTAACCTATAAACAATGAAAGCATACTTAATTTAGCATTAGTTTTAAGAGTTCTATATAATTAAGTAAATGATGTCTCCAAAGCACCATATAAGCTGAACACTATAATTATCATATTTTACATGTGATCAAGATGATATATAAAAGAAAATGTGAGTTTGAATTGTAATTATTGGATTTCTCAATCATGATGTAAGAGAAAAGATCATATTACAATCTTAGGCATACTGATGTGGCATGCTATATTAAAATCTTGAAAATTAGAAAAAAAAGACTGGAAGATTATACTGTAGTAGTACGAATTTGGGTTGTAATAAATGAGACCTAGAGCCAAATATCAGGGGAAGGCTGAAATATCAGAGAAAGCACCACAGTCAATTCTCACCAAAGTGTCTTGCAACTTTCTCAGCCTCACACCTGGTCTCTTCTGCCTGTCGCTTCTGTTTCTGCCTAGTTTCTATGAGCCGTTATATATACCCTATCCCATTCAGGTTAGGATTAAAGGCCTGTAGCCTTGAACTCACAGAAACAGAAGGAGTTCTATTTCTGGAGTTAGGGGATAAAGGATGTTGATTATCACTCCTGGCTCTCCCTGTGCTGGGATTATAGGTGTGTGTGATTGACTCAGCTGTTTATCCTTATATTCATGGATCAAGGGTTTCCTAAGCTGTCTGCCTAGGATTTGACTATGTGATCTCTCTGATATCCCAGGATATATTAAATACTTAACATATATCCACATTATATGCCTCTAGAATTCATCAGAAAGATGAAATTTGAGTGAAGTGTTAAATCTTCTTCCTTCTGAAATGTGGTGAGTTCACTCTATCTTTCCCACATGATTTCCACTACCAACCACAGCCTTGCCAATTCTTTCTGAATTATTCTTCAGAGTCTACAAAGCAGCAGGAGCACCGAGTGTTTTTGAAAACACCTGAGATTCTTCATGGATTCTAAGTCCTGACTTGTGCCTTGAGATCATTTGCCTGTGAACTTTATAGATATTTAGCTCATTTACAATAACATTCTCAAATTCAGATCATGCCCTTTCATTTATCTCATATATATATGCATGTGTATGTATATATGAAATACATATATGTGATATGTGTACATCTCTTTTAATATCTTTTTGACTTCTAATTTTGTTATTTTTCTTTTCCTCCACACTCCCCCTACTAACCTCCCTTAGAATCTCTATTGAACACATTCTATGTACAAATTTATATCTAATTTTTCATTTTGTATAGCACACTAAATTCAATTAGTATTGCCCATTTATATATATATTAATATGGAACCATTCATTGGAGCACTGGAAACTTACCAGAAGTCACATAAAAACTCTCAAATTATTCTCTGTCCCCTAGCATCTATCTATGATAAATAACTACACAGCGTGGGATGGTACTTTGTGAAACCCTTCCACCATCTACATAATGGGATGCTGACTACAATGATCTTGTATAGGTTTTGTTTATAACCCAGCTGCTGCAGCTTCATGAGACTAATGGCTATGTCATATCCCAAAGACATCATTTCACAGAGTTTCTTCTCATCCTTTGGTTCTACATCTTCTCTATTACCCTTCTATTATATTTACCTCTTACTTCTTCCTTCTACCTGTGTCTTTGTAGTAATAGGTATGTAATGATGTTATAGATGGCTTGTTTATGAATGGCTGAGCACTCACAGTGAATTACTCTCAACATTTCAACCAATTATGAGTATTTGAATTAGCTGCCTCCCACTGCAAAAAAAACACTTAACATAGAAGTTAAGTGAAGCATACATATCTATAGGTATAAACATGAATACTGAGATGGAAGTTTGAAGACACTACCATTTAGCAAATATATATATATATATATATATATTATAATCACACTGGGGGGGGCTATGAATGCTGGAAGCATGGGTTATGAGCAGGTATACAGTACCAGATATGAATTTCTTCCTGTTCAACAGACTATAAGTCTGATTAGAGAGTGATTGTTTGCCCCATCAAAGTTTGCCACTATTGCATAAATAGGAATATCTTGCCAAGAAAATTGTTATTATAAGCACATGAAGTCCAACACTGGGTATGATTCCTGATGTCTTCTATAAAACCCAGTGTTTTGAAAGCTAGCCAGCCAGGAGGTGGTTTTTTGCTAATTAAAATTGATTTTCCTGTGTCCTGCAACCCAATGTGTGATGTCCTTAGAAGTAGAGCCTTGCTGTCCATTTACAGTTAGTAACAAACAGCAATTACAATAGCTTGCATTATTTGCAGGGAGGTCTCTGGGGTCTCCTTGACCAAGTAACTCAAATGGAAATATCTATGTACCTGATTAGGTGTTGCATTTTTTAAAAAAGATTTACTCTTTATTTAATTTGTGAGTATTTTGCCTGCATTTGTATATGTACACCACATGCCTACTTTTGCCTGTAGAGGCTGGGAGAGGCAGATTTTCATATAACCACAGTTACAGATGGTTTTGAGCCTCCATGAGGAAGGAACTGAACCCTGAACCTTTGCAAGAACAGCATGTAGCTCTTAACTACTCAACCATCTGTCTAGCATTGCCATTGAAGTTTTTTGTTTCTTTGCCTGCCTGTTGGGGAAGGTGTTATAAGATAGTTGTTTTCCATATGGAGTTTTTATGCTCTGCTTATTTTGGTTAATCTGAACCCCAACACACACACTCATTTCTCCAATCCTCCTCTTTCATTCTTACAGAAACCTTCTCCTACAGCATTACTATTTATTTTTATTTTAGCTATGCTATACTATTCCTCAATCCCTAAAGTACTCTCCATATAGTAGCTCATTTCTAACTTGTTGGTTTCCACAGATGCTCCAAGTAAAACACAAAACTCAAGGTTTGAGGCTAAAATTCACATACGAGAGAACATGTGGCATTTGTATTTCTGGGTCTATGTTGCCTCATTCAGTACTTTTTACAGTTCCATCTTTTTGCCTGTAAAATTTGTAATTTTATTTTTCTTTAAAGTTGAGTACAGTTTCATTGTGTATAGGTACCACATTTTGCTATTCATTTCTCAGTTGATAGGCATCTGGGCTGTTTCCTTTTCCTAGCTATTTATAATTAAGCAACAATGAAAATGAATGTATTAATACTTCTGTAATGGGATATAGAGTCCATTGGATATAAGCCCAGTAGCTGGGATGTACAGTAGATATTTTCTAACATGGAGAAAAACCTCTAGACTGATTTCCAAACTAGCTTAAACTAATTTATACTCCCAACAACAACATATGAGGGTTCACATTTCACAACATCTGAGCTCCCATCTGTTGTCATTCTTGATGATGGCCGTACTAACTGGGGCGAAATGGAATCTTCAAGCAGTTTTGGTCTGCATTCCCTGAAAATTCAGGATATTGATGATTTCCAAAAGTGTTTTTTAGAATCTGTATTTATTCATCTGTAGACCAATTTAATTGGATTTTTATTTGCTTGATGTTTAGTTTTTGAAATCTTTATGCATTCTAGGTACTAATCCTCTGTTATATGTAGAGCTGGCATATATTTTCTCATAAACCATGGGCCTGCATTCATTCAACTGGTCATTTCTGTGGCTGTATAGAAGCAATGAAATATCATTAGATCTCATTTGTCAATTGTTATCTCTCTCTAATGCTCCTGGGGTCTTATTTAGAAAGCTTCTACCTGTACCTATGTTGAATTATAGTGCTTTTATCTCCAGCAAAGTCAGAGTATTTAGTTTTCTGTTGATCTACTTGGTCCATTGAAGTTAAGTTTTTGTTCAAGGTGAGAGATAGGTATATAGATTTATTCTTCACATGCAATTTTTCTAGTACTATGTTGAAGATGTTGTTTTTATTTAATATATATTTGGGCATCTTTGACAAAAGCAGGTATACAGTTGTGTATATTCCTATCTGGGTTCTCTGTTTTATTATGTTGATACATGCATAAGTGCTATGCTTTTTATTACTCTCACTCAAGTCTATTTATAAATCACTTGTATTGGTGCCTTTTTTATTGTTCTTTGTGTTCAAAATTACTTTGGTATTCATATTTTTTCTGTCTGTGAAAAAAGGCTCTGTAATTGTAATGAATCTATAGATCACTTTTGTTAGTACAATCATATTCATAATATGTATGCTTTCATTCTATGAGCACAGAAGAATTTGCTACATATCTAGCATCTCTCCAGATTTCTTTCAGGTTTCAAAATCTCCAGTATAGAGGTCCTTCATTTCTTTGCTTATTCATAGAAATTATATTTTACATTTTTTAGTAACTACACTAAATGAAATTCTTTCCATAACAGTTTTAAATGTATTTATTATTGGTATATATAAAGACAACTAATTTTGTGAATTACTTTTGTGTCCTATCAACATTATTGAAACAATTTATCAGCTCTAATTGTGCTACCAAAAGGTAGAATGTTTAGGATATGATACATATAGAATTATATCATCTTCATATAGGTACTTTTACTTTTTCTATTTGTTTTCCTTTTATTTACTTATCTTTTCTTAATGTTCTAATTAAGACTTCAAGGTTCAATATAAATATGAATAAAAATTGTGGACACCCTTGTTTTATTCATAATTATAGTGGAAATGATTTGAATGTTACCTTATTTAGTATAATAAGAGGTATATGTTCATTATCCATACCCTTTATTATATTGAAATATGCTCCCACCATTTCTATTCTCCTCAGAATTTCTATCATGAAGTGGTATTAGATTCTGTTAAAGTTCTTTTTTGTATTTATTCCTATAAGATTGTGATTTCTGTCTTTGTGTCTATTTATACTGTGTATTATTTTTATTAATTTATAAAATGTTTAACTATCCTTGTACTTATACTGTAAAATCAATTTAATCAGATTTCTGATATCATCTTTAATTTATCTTTCTGATATCAGGGAAACCATTCTGTAATTTTGTGTGTATATGCATTTACTTAGTTTTGGCATCAGAATTTAACTGGATTCACACAAAAGGAAAAAGCTTTTGAAGCATGCCTCCTTTCACAATGTACTTTGATTAGTGTTGGTTTCCATTAACTTTTGAAGATCTGCTAAAATTCCACAGTAATTTTTTTTCCTTTGGAGACTCATTAGTGCTGCTTCATTGTTGTTGCTGATTATAGATATGTTTCAATTATTTATTTTATTTTATTAATTTACCTAACTCATATCTATCTAAAAATGTATTCATCATTTTATTGGATTACAGATTTTTAATGTGTGGCCTTGTGATTTTCTGGGCCTTAATTTCAATGAATTTTTTGCACTGGGAGAGAAATACCACTGTTTTATTTGTTGGGGTATCTTGCCATTCTGATCAATTGTTCTTCATAGATATTACAGTTGCATTGGTCTATTTATCACTTTTCTCCACTGATGCCTTTTATAGCTCTTTCTGGTACTATGAGAGCTTGTCTTCAGGGAGGAGGCTTGCAGGACAGTTCCATCTTTTCTCTTCAAGTCCTTTTTTTCTGAATTGTGTGGTATCTTCAGCGATAGTATCTTACCTTCAAGTTCTGTAAGGCAATCAAAGGCAATGGTAATAGTCTACATTGTTGGGGGAGTTGTTTGGACTAAGAGCTTGAAAGACAGATTGAAGCATACTTATCAAGACTCAGGAAACAGTGGTGATAATACTTTTAATTTAGAAATTAAAAATAGGTCTATATATGTGTCACTAATTGTTTGTCTCTCAATTTTGTGGTAGCAAAGGTGGGTTTCTTTACTTTCCCATTTTTGGTCTTATTTAGACCCATTGGATTGTAAAGTTACACATGGCACAGATCTTGAGGTCTTGAGGTTTATGTTCTTGCATTCCTGAATTTTGGCATTAGAAGGACACACCTTAAACATAGATACGTTCCAAAGAGGATCAGAGGCCTGTGGAATGATCTGAATTAGGCCCAAGTACTGGAGTCAAAACAAACTTTGCCTAAGTGAAATCAGCACAAACTTCAAGACTCACAGAATATGCCTGGCAGCAGATGCTTGGCAGAAGGCACTGTCTTTGTAGGTACTTTTAACACATAAGTATCATAAAGAGCACTAACTGATTTATCTATTCTTTTATTTTCTACATTTTTTTCAAACAATATTGGTGATTGCCTGGAAAATATTATTACTTCAATGACTATAATAAAAAAATGTTAGAAGTGTTACCCCTTAATTGATTACTAAATCATAAAGAAATAAACAAGACTTTAAGACATGTCATGTTGACTCAGATTTTTTTTATAAATTATTTTAAATATATCTTCTAAGACATTCATACTGTATAGTAAAATTAAAATTGCTTTTTAGATTTCTAAAGAATTACATATTCTACTTGTAACCAAACTCATTGATAACAACTAAAACTGAAAATAACAGATTGAAAATTTCCAGTTGAACCTATATGGATGTATCAGTTAAAATATCTGCCTACCATCTGGGAACCCAGGGAGGTTTTGGGATAACAATAAACTGCACAGAATATCAAAAGGTAAAGACTGAACCCTTAAATGCCATCCAGTGTTTCTCAAAGCACTGTGCCATTTATTTCTTTAAACACATTTGGTACAACATTCTTGCAGCCTAGGAACCTTTGACCATTCAAAACAGGATGTTATTCTCTTACATCTGCTGCCAAAGAGACTGGAAGAGCAATAGTCTTAAAGGAAGTGTAAACATCTTTTTATTTTGCTAAATGAAGTGTGAACTAGCATTGCTATATTATACACACACACATACACACACCCTTCTTTTGGTTCTGCTTGAGAAATGGAAGACTGTGGATAACTCATATAAACAGTTTTATGTTTTGTTTGTACCGTATAAGATATAACTTAAAAGAATTCATTTTGTAATCATTATATTTCAGTTATAAAAGTAACATATAGCTTGTGAGTTCTTTTTGTGAAACCCGAGCACTGTATTAAAATTAACTGATTTTATTTTCAAAGTAATTCTATAACCTCCATTAAAAAAATATGTACTAATTTCAAGTTTGTAAAGAGAATTTCCTCAGATAGAGATGTTAGATCTTCAGAAAGGGTTTAATGAGTTGAAAATAGAACCAATATCAACCATGCCTTTTAAACACACCATGGTAAGAAACTAGAAATCAATAGCAAGAGGGAATCTTGGAAATTTAAACTATTCCATAAAGGAAAGTAATCTACTTACCCCCATATGATTTATTATATAACTGTAACACATAGAAGTTACATGATATGTGACAATAATACAGAAAATGGTAGAGGGAAAAATTTAAATCCCCTATGCATATTTCTCAAGGAAAAAATATTTTATACATTTTTGAAGTGCAATATGGGACATGTGTCAACAAAACTACTTAGACTTTAAAAGAATTACACATCTACACAATGGAGTACTACTCAGCAATAAGAAAAAATGATATCCTAAAATTTGCAGGCAAATGGATGGACTTGGAGAATATTCTCCTGAGCGAGGTATCGCAAACTCAGAAAGATAAGCAGGGGATGTACTCACTCATTAATGGTCTCTAAACAAACACAAGAAAAAAGCCAAGCATGCCCAAGTTGAAAACCACAACCACTGAACAGCTTAGGATCAGAAACACCCTGGAATGACTCCTTGGATCCCACTCACCTAAAGGAACACCTGACTCACTCTTGAGGGAGAGGGGAGAAAACTGGATCTGCCAGGAGTGGAGAGTCATCTAAGAAATATTGGGTCAGTGGGACCATGAAACTGTCTGCTGCCTGCCCAGGGAGGGGATGGAGAGTTGTGGAGAAGAAAAAAATGACCTGATGTGGCAGGAGGGGGAAGGGACTTTGAATAATGATATACAGGGATAGAAAGAATGACTTCTTTATTAATAATAATAATAATAATAATAATAATAATAATAAAGTATACAGAAAAAAGAATCATGTTTAAAAAAAGAATGGAGTTTGCTGTTGAAATGTAAAGTTTTGCTGTATATATACATTTATATATATGGTACTATGATGATTTGGTTCATAGTCACTATAGTCACTGCTAACAATTACTCATATACAAAGGCAAAAAGGTAAAGTAGAATCGTTTAAAATTCAAAATATGAGCTGAAATTTGACGAAAATTTGAGAGATAAATGCTATTAGAAAATCATGCATGGGGGACCAGGTGCTGTCTGCAGAGTCCCAGCACATCTGTAGCAAGGGCAGATAACTCTGCCAGTCACCATACCCACAGCTCCTGCTGAGGGAATTTGCACGGCTACCCACCTCGACTCCAACTGAGCAAACAGTTAACTACAGGAGTCCCTGAAGGACAGACTCAGACCCTGCACAGAGGTGAGGAGGGATCACCAGGCTCAAGCGCCTATATCCCAGCCAGGGAAGGAGAGTTGAACGCCCATCGGTTCTGGTTCCACTTCTGGGACCGGGTGCTGTCTGCAGAGTAAGCCCCAGCAAACTCTGTAACAGGTACAGATAAAGTTTGCCTGTCACCATATCCATAGCTGCTACTGAGAGAATTTGCACAGCTACCCACCTCGACCTCAAACTCAGCGAATAGATAACTTCTGGGGTCTCTGAAGGGTAGATTCAGACCCTGCCCAGAGAGGTGACAGGAGGCACACAAGCCCGAGTGTCACAACTGACTAGGACCCATCTAATCGTGAACCACTGAAGCCGTGGGCAAATGTCAGTGCAAAAAATTACATAATAATACAAAGAACAACATGGTAACTCCAGAAGAGAGTGGTGATCTTATAAATACAAGACCTGAACTGAGCAATGAAGAGGAAACAGAAGGAAACAACACCAAAAATTCCTTTTTGATGATCATTGAAGCTCTCAAAGAAGATATGACAAAAAAGGCTTAAAGAAATAGAAGAAAACACAAACAAAAAATTGGAAGAGATGAACAAATCTATGAAAGAAACATGCCAGGAACTAAAAGCTGAAATAAAAGCTGAAATAAAAGCTGAACTATAAGCAATAACAAGGCACAAAATGAGGCAAAGATGGAAATAGAAAACCTGAAGAAAAAAGCTGGAACCACAGATACAAGCATAACAAAAGAGTTCAAGAGATGGAAGATAGAATCTCTGAAGTGGAAGACTCAGTAGCTCAAATAGATATATCAGTCAAAGAAAATAGTAAAACTAAAAAAGCCATAACTCAAAATGTTCAGGAAATCTGGGACACCATGAAAAGACCTAATTTGAGAATAATAGGAATAGAAGAAGGAGAAGAATACCAGCTCAAAGGCACAG
>PVIH01002404.1:87062-104400 GCA_004025045.1 Sigmodon hispidus | reverse complement strand
ACAAAAAAAGTCAGCACACCACATTATAATCAAGCCACAAAATATACAGAACAAAGAAAAAATTTTAAGAGCTGCAAAAGAAAAGGGCTAACTCACATATAAAAACAGACCCATCAGAATAACGTCTGACTATTCAATGGAAACGATGAAAGCTAGAATGGCTTGGTCAGAAGTTACACAGACGCTAAAAGAGCATGGCTGCCAAACTAGAATACTATACCCTGCAAAATTATCGATCACCATAGATGGAGTAAACAAGGTATTTCAGGACAAAGTCAGACTGAAAGGATATCTATCTATCAATCCAGCACTACAGAGAGTATTAGAGGGAAAACTCCAACCTCAGGACCACAGATACACTCATGAAATCACAAACAATCAATAAGTCCACAGAAGAATACCCTAGAGAAAGGAAATACAAACAAGTTACCACCAAAAATGGCAGGAAATATGAATCAATGGTCACTAATTTCCCTTAATATCAATGGTCTTAACTCTCCTATAAAACGTCACACTCTAACAAGCTGGATACAACAACAGAAGTCATCCTTCTGTTGCTACAAGAAACACACATTAAATGCAAGGACAGACACAGGCTTAGAATAAAGGGTTGGGAAAAGATTTTCCAGTCAAACAGTTCTAAGAAACAAGCAGGTGTTGCTGTCATAATATCTAACAAAGTAGACTTTAAACTAAAAGCAATTAAAAGGGACCAAGATGGTCACTACTTATTCATCACAGGAAAAATTGTTCAAGAGGAGATTTCAGTCTTAAATATTTATGCCCCTAATATAAGGGCACCTACTTATGTAGAAGAAACACTGCTAAAGCTCAAATCCCACATCAATTCTTACACCCTAATAGTGGGAGACTTCAATACCCTACTTTCAATCCTGGATAGATCAACCAGACAGAGCCTCAACAGAGAAATAAGGAGTCTGAAAGAGGTTATGATGCAAATAGATTACATAGATATCTACAGAACCTTCCACCCAAAGGCAAAGGTATATACATATTTCTCAGGTCCTCATGGAACTTTCTCCAAAATTGAACACATAATTGGTCATAAAGCAAATATCAACAGATACAAAAAAAAGGAAATAATCCCTTGTAACATATCAGACCACCAGGGCCTAAAGTTAGAGTTCAACAACATCAAAACCCAAAGAAAGCATATCAACTCATGGAAACTAAACATCACTCAGCTGAACCATCTCTGGGTCAAGGAAGAAATTAAGAAAGAAATCAAAGTCTTCCTAGAATTCAATGAAAATGAATCTACAACATATCCAAACTTGTGGAACACAATGAAAGCAGTCTTAGGAGGAAAATTCATAGCGCTAGATGCCTATATGAAAAACCTTAAGAAATCCCACACTAGAGATCTAACAGCAAAGGTGAAAGCCTTAGAACAATTAGAAGCGAACTCACCTAGAAGGAGTAGAAGGCAGGAAATAATCAAACTTAGAGCTGAAATCAATACAATTGAAACAAAAAGAATAATACAAAGAATCAACGAATCTAAAAGTTGGTTCTTTGAGAAAGTTAACAAGATAGATAAGCCCTTAGCCAAACTAATCAAAAAAACAGAGAGAGAGTGTTCAAATCAACAAAATCAGAAATGAAAAGGGGGACATAACAACAGACCCCCAGGAAATACAGAAAATTATCAGATCATATTTTGAAAATCTGTATTCCACAAAAATGGAAAACCTAGAAGAAATGGACAGCTTTCTGGACAGGTACCATCTACCAAAATTAAATGAAGATCAGATTAATTACCTAAACAGACCTATAACCTTTAAGGAAATTGAAGCTGTCATTAAAAACCTCCCCAAAAATAAAAACCCTGGTTCAGATGATTTTAGTGCTGAATTCTACCAGACATTCAAAGAAGAATTACTACCGTTACTCCTCAAACTATTTCACACAGTAGAAACTGAAGGAATATTGCCAAATTCCTTTTATGAGGCCACGATCACCCTAATACCCAAGCCACTGAAAGACACAACAAAGAAGGAGAAGTACAGACCAATTTCCCTCATGAATATTGATGCAAAAATTTTCAACAAAATTTTGGCAAACCATATACAACAATGTATAAAAGATATCATCCACCATGACCAAGTAGACTTCATCCCAGAAATGCAGGGCTGGTTTACCATACAAAAAACTGTAAATATTATCAATCATATAAACAAACTAAAGGAACAAAACCACATGATCATATCTTTAGATGCGGAAAAAGCCTTTGACAAAGTCCAACACTTTATGATTAAAGCCCTGGAGAGATCAGGAATACAGGGAGAATACCTAAATATAATAAAGGCGATTTACAAGAAGCCGACAGCCAGTATCAAACTTAATGGAGAAAAGCTCAAAGCAATCCCAGTAAAGTTAGGAACTAGACAAGGATATCCTCTCTCCCCTTATCTATTCAATATAGTTCTCGAATATTTAGCTAATTCAATAAGGGAATGAAAAGAGATTAAGGGCATACAAATTGGAAAAGAAGAAGTGAAACTATCTCTATTTGCAGATGATATGATTGTATGCATAAGTGACTCACAAAATTCTTCCAAAGAACTGCTACAGCTGATAAACACCTTCAGCAATGTAGCAGGATACAAGATAAACTCAAAGAAATCAGTAGCCCTTCTATACACTAAAGATAGAAGAGCTGAAAAAGAAATAAGGGAAACATTAGCATTCATATTAGCTACAAATAGTATTAAATACCATGGAGTAACTATAACCAAAGAAGTAACAGACCTATTTGTCAAAAATTTTAAATCATTGAAGAAAGAAATTGAAGAGGATATCAGAAAATGGAAAGCTCTTCCATGTTCCTGGATCAACATAGTAAAAATGGCAATTCTACCAAAGGCAATCTACAGATTCAATGCACTGCCCATCAAAATCCCAACACAACATTTTTTGGGTCTTGAAAGAACAATACTCAATTTCATTTTGAACAACAGGAAATCCAGGATTGTCAAAACAATCTTTCTCAACAAAAGAACCTCAGGATGTATCACCATCTCTGATTTCAAGATATAGTATAGAGCTACAGTAATAAAAACAGCCTGGTAATGGCATAAAAACAGACTTGTGGACCAATGGAATAGAATTGAGGATCCAGACATTAACCCAAAAACCTATGAACACCTGATCTTTGACAAAGAGGCCCAAAATATTCAATGGAAAAAGATAGTATCTTTAACAAATTGTGTTGGCATAGCTGGATGGAAGTGTGCAGAAAAATGCAAATAGATCCGAGCCTGTCACCCTGCACAAAACTCAAATCCAAGTGGATCAAGACCTCAACTTAAACCCAACCACTTTGAACCTGATAGAAAAGGAAGTGGGAAATACACTTCTACAAATTGGCACAGGCGACCACTTCCTAAATATAATACCAGTGGCACAGACCAACAATCAATAAGTGGGATCTCCTGAAGCTAGGAAGCTTCTGCAAAGCCAAGGACACTGTCAATAGGACAAAACGCCAGCCTACAGAATGGGAAAAGATTTTCACCAACCCTACAAGTGATAGAGGACTGATCTCTAAGGTATATAAAGAGCTCAAGTATTTAGAGCCCAAAACCTTGAATAACCCTATCAAAAAATGGGGTACAGGTCTAAAAAGGGAATTCTCAGCAGAGGAACTACTGATGGCTGAAATGCACCTGAAAAAGTGCTCTTCATCGTTAGCCATCAGAGAAATGCAAATCAAAACAACTTTGAGAAAGCACCTAACACCTGTGAGAATGGCTAAGGTAAAAGGCACAGATGACAGCCTATGTTGGAGAGGATGCAGAGCAAGGGGAACACTCCTCCATTGTTGGTGGGAGTGTAAGCTTGTTCAGCCACTTTGGAATGCAATATGGCAGTTTCTCAGAAAATTAAGAATCAATATCCCCAAGGACCCAGCAATAACTCTTCTGGGTGTATACCCTAAAGGGGCACATTCACACTCCAAAGGTATTAGCTCAACTATGTTCATAGCAGCATTATTTGTAATAACAAGAACCTGGAAACAACCTAGATGTCCCTCAAATGAAGAATGGATTAACAAACTGTGGTACATCTACACAATGGAATACTACTCAGCAGTAAGGAAAAATGATATCCTAAAATTCGCAGGCAAATGGATGGATTTGGAGAATATCCTCCTGAGGGAGGTATCACAATCTCAGAAAGCTAAGCAGGGGATGTACTCACTCATTAGTCATCTCTAAACAAACAAACAAGAAAAAAGACAAGCATGCCCAAGTGGCAAACCACAACCACTAAACATCTTGGGATCAGAAACACCCTGGACTGACCCTTCGAACCCCACTCCAACTATAGGAACACCTGACTCACTCTTGAGGGAGGGTGGACAAAACTGGATTTGGCCAGGAGTGGAGACTGATCCAAGCATTATTGGGTCAGGGGGAAGATAGGACTGTCTGCTCCCTGCCCAAGGATGGGATGGGGAGTTGCAGAGAAGTAAAATGACCTGATGTGGTGGGTGGGGGAAGGGACCTTGAATAAGTATATACTGAGATGGAAAAAAAAACTTCAAAGGGAAAGCTGAACACAAAGTAAATATATGTGTAGCAATCTTATTTGCATTATCACCCTTGATAAGTCATGCTTATGATTTTTATCTTCTTTTTACTTATTGTTAACTTTTCAGCATTTTAAATTCATTTTACTGTGTTTTTGATAAATACAAAATGAATAAAGAAGAAAAAAATCCAAAACAAACAAGCAAAGGCACCTGGGGATTACTATTTCAGTACTTTCTTTACATGAAATTCAATTGTACAAGTTATGAGATATCCATAGTGATTTTATACAGTGTCAGAGCTAAGGATGAAACTTAGTGGGAGAATACTTCCCTAAAAATGTGGAAATGTCTAAGCCTAACTTATAAAATTATGTGTATTTATTTATTCATTGTTGTGTAAGGTGCACATGTGCCGTGGAGGTTTTTGCTTCCACCATGTAGGTTTAGGAATCACACTTGAGTTTGGTTGCAAGTCCCTCCTATCCACTGCACCATCTCATCAATCTGTCTAAGCCTGGTTTTGCTATCAGTTGCAATGGTCTTCTTGGTTATGATGTATTTTCATATTCAAAACAGATTTGTTCTGCATCCTTTCATCATTCTTGCCAACTTTGTTAACTTGATGATAATAAAATTATAGAAAAAAAAAAGAAAATCATTCATGGCCTGTGCTTTACTATATCAATATGAATATGTATTACGAAACAGATATCTTGTCTTTCTTTAATATACTTACATTTCTTCATCATTGTTTCATTTTTGAAGGTAAGAAAATAATATAAAATTATACATAGAAAAGAATTACACATCCAAATTTCACAGTTTTTGTGGTATAGTAAAAGTAAGTAAATTGTTTTGTTTTGTATAGCTATCCACTCATTGACTTTTTAGCTTATCTTTTCTAATTATCAGAAAACTGGGAATCAGTCTCCCCAAGGATTCAGCAATACCACTTCTAGGTGTATACCCTAAAGACGCACATTCACACCCTAAAAGTATTAGCTCAACTATGTTCATAGCAGCATTATTTGTAACAGCAAGAACCTGGAAACAACCTAGATGCCCCTCTCCTGAAGAATGGATTGACAAACTGTGGTACATCTACACAATGAAGTACTACTCAGTAGTAAGAAATAATGATATTTTAAAATTTGCAGGCAAATGGATGGATTTGGAGAATATCCTCCTGAGGGAGGTATCACAATCTCAGAAAGAGAATCAGGGGATGTACTCACTCATTGGTGGACCTTTTTTTTTTTTTTTTAAAAAAAAATAAGATGTCATTGTATACAAGTGCTCAAGGTTAGAACACAGCTAAATGACACAGTGCCTCACTTCTGCACTGATGACCTCTGGCATGGATGTGGGTAAGGAAAGACTTGTTTTCTTTAAGGGTCTAGCCACCGAGAGTTTAATTATGCTTCAGTAAGTAAATGAGCAGCATGAATGTTTCTGTAAATGGGGAGATAATAAGAGTGGGTATAAATCTGAGAGGTCTGATAACTGAGTTTGATGGGGTGCATGATGTAAAATTACCAAATAATAAATATATAAATAAAAAATCTTGAAAATAAAAAGAAAATTATTTGTGGTATTCACAGAAGGGCTGGCATGCTCTGTGGTGACCAAAAGCAAACGTAGGATGGCCCACTAAAGCTGAAAAGTGTCACAGAGCTCAGTGGGAGGAGGCAGAAAGAAAGTCAAGATGGGACCACGCTGCTAGAGGTGATGGTGACAAGCAAGTGGAGCAAGGAGGAGGAAGAGAAGCATGAGTAGACAAATGCATGCCCTCCCAGGCAGCCTGTGGGAAGATGCAGGAGAAATGGCAAATCCAAAAAATCTAAAAGAAGGTACCAAAAACCCACAAGCAGAGAGCAGAGACTTTCAGCTGAATCCTGGACATGCTTACTGAGCACCTCTGAAGCACTCTCACAGTCAGTACAGTGAGTACCCAGCACTGCTGGCAGCCAATGTAGAAAAGAACAAGCCTATGTTTTTCCTGTTGCTTTCTAGCAAGTTCTGCACTGTCCCTGTGCATCTGCTGACATCAAGCTCTCTGAAACTGTTCTAGCACCACATGACAAACTCTAGGATAGAAAGCTTCTACCAGCATTCTACCACCAGACCACCATAGGAGGTTTGGATCCACAGTGGTGCTCCATGTGGGACAGGAGACCACACAGCTTGTTCAATAGAACAGCCACCTAAGGCAAGAATGGAGCATTCTGCTCTCCTTAGGATCCCACATTCTTTGTATTCTAGTAACCTCATCTCTGTAAGAATGAAGTATTGCTTTAAACCCTACATTCCCTGACTGAACCAAACACATCTAAAGGTATGGCTCTTTTTGCTGCCTCATCTCTTTCCACAGCACAATAGTCACCCGGAATGTGCTTCATCTCCTCCCATATTGACCACCTCAAAACATGGGCCACTTACATGTTTCATTTTGAACCTTTCTACTGCTTGGAAAATATCTGCCCACAAGTACCAGACCATACTCCTTGGCAAACAGGCCATTCAGTTTTACCTAGGGCAGTTAAATATGTGTCTCAAGCAATAGCTATGTGAGCTGTTCTATTTATTGTTTTTTTTTTAATTATTTTCTTGTTTTTCCTATCCCTTTATTTGGGTCCCAGAGGATTTGAGAATAAAGCCCACCCAGGCTGTGACAGGCTTCAGTTAGATCTCTAGTTGGAAACATGAAGAAAATTCAGAGTGATGGAAACCTTTTCAAGTTGAACTTCTGTCAAGCAATTGCAGGAGTTTGTGGTTTTGTGGTGAAATTTGTCAGAGAAGTTATGGAAGTGTCTAAGGGCTGTAAGTGGTCAATGAGTACACCAGGGCTCATAGGGCTGTGTGAAGGATGTCTCCTTCTTAGCCATTAGTTTCTGATCTCTTTTCAAGTCCAAAAAGAGCTGTCCATTATTTGGCAACCAATTTAACATATCATATTTTTTTATAAAGTTTATTGTTGCCTATGAAATATAAAACACCATTTGCTATTCAAAACTGGTTTTCTGACAGAAATTATTTTGGAGTAAAGTTTATTTGTTTAACTGGCATATGTTTTTATTACAAGTTCTCTTTGAGGCACTGGATAAATATGAACAAAGACTAATTCTGAGGTAAAAGTTTAGGACACATGTTGTTTTATAGTTAAGTTAGAGAAAAAGATAATTAAAATAAATGAAAAAAAATACAAACCAAAGTGACATATCTGAATTATTAAATGACCATGTTAAATTAAATTATAACAAAAAGCTTATAAATTGGAACACTGAAAGAATTTGGCACAACAAATAATATGTTATGAGAGATAGAGCAAGATAGACAGAGAAAGATCATTCTGAATGATAAGACAGTTTTAAAGAAGCAGCATCACAAAATTTATATTTTATATATTAGGAAAGAATTGCATTCATTTTAATAAAAAGATAAGTAAGATAATAGAGAAATAGTGCGGTGATTTTTATTGTTTGGTTGATAAAGTTGAATAAAAACAATAAAAAATAGAACTGAATAGACAACTAAAAAAGTGAATCTTTTAGATATTATATGTAAACAAGTGCACATACATGTGCACACATATATATAATGACATAATGGAATTTTAAATGATCATGTTATATCTATACAAATATATTTATTATGTATATATTATATACATCTATATTCTATACATTCATAGTATGTACATGCTTGAATATAACACACACAAATATTAAATATGCACATATATGTATGCAATATATGTGTCTTCCTTATCTCTCCAGACCTCTGTTGGTGGGCGTTAGCTCACATCATCATGATTATGATTTTTGCCTTAATCATGATTATTTTTGTCACTTTTTAACCTTGAAATATTCTTGAAAGTTTTTTTTTAATATTAACACCCTCTACCTACATTGTATGTCTTCTTCACCTTATCCTTCTAATTTCAGGTTTCCCAATAAAGTTTGTTTTGTGTAAGTAATGAATGTTAGATGTTCCTGTGAGAGATCTCATCACTCAGTGGTCACTTTCTTGTTAAGATTAACGTGTTCATTTCCATTACACTCAAGTACTTTATTATGAAGGAAAACACAAACCATTCTTTTCACTATAGCAGGGGTCTCAGTTTGTTTTCTTTTCTATTTCAACTATCATTGTCTATACATACCAGCTGCTCAATATATGCCAATAAGGTAGGCTGACTCGTATGATTGGTCTTTTTAATTTTTATTTTATTCTACCTTTATTTTTTGAGTATATGTTTGTACTCATATGTCTGATGTATGTATTCCATATCTTATTGCCTATGAAGGCCAGAAGAGGGCAATGGATCCTCTGGAACTAGAGTAAATAGAGAGTTGTTTAGCTCCTAATGTGGAGAGCTGAGTTCTGGTTTCTTGCAATTGCAGCAAGGGCCTATAACCACTGATCCATCTCTTCAGTGCCTGATGAGTCTTTAAGTCTTTCTTTCTTGCACAAACTTGGACTATAAGGAAAAAGACTCAGAGCCAAATATCGGTGAAAGGCTGAAATATCAGTGAGAGGAAACACCATAGTCAATTCTCACCCAGCTCTCTTCCAACTTCCTCAGCCTCGCTTTTGGTCGATTCTTTTCTGCTGGTTTCCTTGAAGCCTCAAATACCCTTCTCACCCAGCTGTATCCCATGGAGGTCAGGATTAAAGGCAGGAGCTACTATATTTGGTAGAAGCTTCAAGGTTCAAAGTTCAAACACACAGAAATCCAGAAAGTTCTGTTTCTGGAGTTATAGGATTAAGTGTGTAGGTCGCCACTCCCAGGCTTTCCCTGTGCTGGGATTAAAGGTGTGTGCCATTGAATCCTAGCTGTTTGTCCTTGTACTCAAGGTTCAAGGAATTTCTGAGCTGTCTGCCTAGGTTTTCACTGTGTGTTAATCTCTCGAATATTTCAGGTTTTATTAAATTTGTAACATATTGCCACATTTCTTCATAAATATGTCTATCATTGTATAGTTAATATAAGAAAAAATTTAGTTAGTAGCTAAGTTTTTGCTAGAAGTGAGTGCTTGGTAATGAAGTCACATATTTAATAGAGAAGGCTGGTGCCCTCAGGTTTGTAGCCTTTTCTGATTCCAGTAGTTCTGTATGAATAGTAGCACAAGTTTAACAGCTTTTGAGAAGACTGACACAGGTCCTGTCTGAAGGCAATTGAACCACCATCTTTAGGGTGGTATTCACAGTTCCAAATGATGTTTACATAGCTATTATAAGATACCAGACATATACTTACCTAGTATTTAAATATATTTCTAAAACTGGCTACTCAATCAGCTGATTGTTTTCTGACAAGAATCATTAGAACGATTATTTATTTATTGCTCACAGTAACAAAATATAGTGATGTTAACCCATTAAAATGGTCCATGTATGTATGTATTCAGAGGAACTTTAGCTATCAGTACTTTCAATAACTTTGAAAGTTTTTCTTCTGGTTTTATCTTCTATGGCTGTTAAGTTTACATTTATTTTTCTGCTTTTATATGCTTTTGTCTTGGATCTAGTATATATATTAGCTTAAAATGCAATTACATTAGACATAATCACAAAATGACAAAATTCTACTAGCATTCATTAGTCTGTTTCTATGAATTTTCTTCTTACTCAAATGTGGTGAAAGATACAAGTGAATGAGATATCTCTACAGAAGAAGCATCTTTATGAACTTCATCATACCAAGTGAGTCCATCAGAATTGGGGGAAATGGCCATTCTACACCAATAGGCCCAAACATTCTACAGGTTTGTGGGGGAAAACATGAACTCAGAGTGAGTCTTTACTACCTACTCCCAAAATGTCAAAGTATAAAAGAAGGAAAAAGTACATGAGCTTGCTAGCAATAAGCCTGAGCCATAGGCCAAACAGCATGTACATGTGTGATTATTTGGGACCAAGCAGCTGAGGGCAGTTTATTTGGGATTTCTCGTCCAGATCTCAAGGCTAAGCCTAGTCAGAAATTTCTCACTACAAATGCCATTCCAAAGTTTGGCATGTATACCCACATAAAGCCTGAGAAAGCTTGAAAAGGGTTCTAGAACAGAGAGATAGAGGAGAAAACAACTTTCTAGTTGTGTTTCTTAAGTGGGTCTTGGTGCAGAGAGATATGTGGGCTTGAGCTACAAAATGTTGGGCTTATGCCATGCAGCTTATGCTGCAACAAGGCCTGTTAACAAAATCTCACAAGAGCCTCGGTGCATGCACAAGTTGCAAGTGACAGATTTAAGGTTTTTGTTTTTACAGACCAAAAAGAAAGAGAGTCAAAGAAGGCTTCTTGGTAGCAACATTTTCTGGGAGGGCTCTGCTTCTGGCACACAGAGGCATGACTCCTTTAAGAGATGTTTCCTGGTTCAGCTTTAGCAGCAAAATTGTGTGGCTATTTTAAGAGGCCCTGCAGTCAAATACTTAAATGGGAGTTCATGAGCAGCGGGAACAGTGCTGTACTTGACGGCAATGTGGACCCTAACATTCTCCCAGAGTGGTAATTGTGGATTCTTCTAGTACCTCTGCTAAAAAGCTAAATTCTCTATCAAGCTAGACTATGGAGCTGGGTAGGGTCAGACAGCTGCCCTAGCAAAACCTTTAATCTTAGCCACACTTTAGCAGATTAAAGGTGTGATTTTAAAAAAGGAAGAAATAGGAAGAATTGGGTGGAGTCAGATGCCATAGCTAATCCTTTAACCCTAGCCACACATTGGCTGATTAGAGATTTGGTCAGAAAAAGATAAGGAATAAGAGATATACAGTAGAGATAGATAAAAAAACAAAAAAACCCAAAAAAACTCTAAATGTGTTAAATATACGTGTGTATACATAATTTTGCTATGTTAAAATTGAAACCTTGGTTTTTGATCAAAGAAGGGGAAGTGGTGTCTTTCTGTATGTGAATTATCATTGGATAAGAAAGAAACTGTTTGGGCCTATGGCAAGGCATCTTAGAAACAGACAGACAGGAAGTCCAAGAGCAGATAAAGGATGGTAAATTCAGAGAGGTGCTGTGAGCTGCTACCAAGAGAGGAAGATGTAAAGGAACTCAGTTAAGCAGTAAGACACATGGCAAGACATGGATTAACAGAGATGGGTTAAGATTCAAGACCTAGGTAGCAATAAGCCTGAGCCATAGACCAAACAGCATGTAATTAATATAGGACTTGGTATGATAATTTGTGACCAAGCAGTTGAGGGCAGTTTATATAGGACTGCTAGTCCAGATCTCCAGGCTAGGCAGGGCCAGGAACTCTTACTACAGAAAATTTGATTGTACTTTAGATATTTGCTAATGAACTAGAACCTTTACATTCAGAAGAGGTGTCTTATAGTTAAATACAAGAATTTAAGCCTAGGTTTATATACTTTGTAATCTTTTGTTACTTCAAATATTGATCTTAAAAGGTATAGTAATTTTTTTGGTAAGGTTTTCCTTTGAATAAATTTAAATGAACTGTGTCCTTATTGTAATTTTAATATATCTCTGCTTCAGTTCTTTACTTATGAACATTTACATTTCATAGCTAATTAATGACATGTTCCTGATAAACCTTTACCATAAATGATTATAATCATGCACTATTGAGAATCCTTATCCTCCAATTTTATTGCTTATGATTTCCACCAATACCAAAATTTCAGGTCTAATTTCATACTCAACCCTTGCCTTATTCCTCTGTATACTTTTCTCTCAATTACATATCTTCATTTAATAGGAAAGTTATAGTTAGGCTTAAAGAATAATAACAAATATTGGCACAATGTTTTTATGTTCTAGGATTTATGCAAAAACATCCAAATTCCTGAAGAATTTTCTTCATAGATTGAGAGTTCTTGAAATTTACCATCTCTTTTTTTTTTTTTTCTGCTGGGCTGTGGTAGTACACACCTTTAATCCCAATACTCAGGAAGAAGAGGCAAACAGATCTCTGAGTTCGAGGTCAGCCTGATCTACAGAGTGAATTTCAGGACAGCCAGAACTATATAAAGAAACCATGTCTCAAAAAACCAAAACAATGAAAAAAGATTTTATCATACTCCTTTGCTTTGTTTTCTATATCTAGCATTATTAATACCAAAGGAAAAGGCACTGAATTACAAAGAAAAGAACTGGGATTTAGCAGTTAAAATAAGATCTGATATTGGATTTGTGCCCTTTCAGCTACAGTTTTCGAAGGTTTATGATGATTATCTCAACATTTCTTTAGAGTACTGTTGATTCATTTATAAAAATTCCATTAATAATTCATCATTAATGTCATTCATTTTGTTTTAAAATATGCAAAATTTTATATGTCAAAAATTGCTGGGTTTTGTGTTGATCAATTTTCCTAAAATTGTTGTAAAATAATCCAAGCACCGCAAGTGACTGACAGCATAACATCTAAGGATAATAATAACTAGTAAAAAATTATTAAAGTTAATAATCCATTTGAATACAATTGACATTTTCTTAATTCATAACTTTGGAGGTAGTTTTTGAGACAGGGTTTCTCTGTGTAACCTTGGCTGTCCCACAAAGAATTCTGTAGATCAGCCAGTCAAGACTCACAAAGATCCACCTGCCTCTGCCTTCCAAATGTTGAGATCAAAGGTATGTACCACAATCCCCAAGCTATTTTTCTTATTATTTTTACTGCTAATTCCATGAGTGTTAGAATTCCTGATATACTGACATAAATTTTATGTTAGCATGGACTTTCTTTCTATTTCTCTTCTTTCTCTTTTTCATGTAAAGATGAAATAGAGGAGCAAAGGCAAGTGGACTGTATTTCTGCTCTGCAATTCCATCAAAGTTCAACATAATCATTTCTCCCTCTGTCTCTGGGTAAGTCTGAATACTGATGATATAATGTCTCATAAAAAAAAATCTTTATGGAAAGTATAATGTAAGTGGATGGAATTATAATTTATTATTTCTCAAATATTGTCCATATTTAAACTGAACTATGTTATAAATAAAAAGTAAAATATTACAAGAAAGAAGATGTTGAAATTTGAAAATACTCTGTCGTTTGGTCTTTGAAGATTTCATGAGCATATTATAATATGATTATTTCACTACATGACCTTTTCTTTGGAATAGGGGGACCTTCTAGAAAGAGAGAACTTCTGACACTGACACTTAAGGAAAATACAAGCAAACAAAAAACCCTAATCTGAATTCTATATGTATTAGGAAGGCCCATAGCAAGTACTGATTCAAATATATTTGTCTTAATATGACAATGTTCTATCACTTTACTAGTTTAACATTAAAAAATGTTTTCTGTGGCTGAGACTACAGTTCTGGAAAATAATGCTTGCCTAGCATATTTGAGGCCCCATAATTAGTATGTGTGATTGCAAAAGAAATAAAACTTTGCCCTCTTTATCATTTTACACAATAGTAAAATAAAATAAGCTAAACTTCCATCATGCAAAATTTGGATTAGTCATTAGAAATAACTAACTTAGGTACTTTTATTAATTGGCATGGCTTGTTCAGAAATATTGTGATTATGGTTTAATATTTTAGTATTAAATTTAGTATTTAATATTATAGCAAAAAGTGATAAATGTTAGAAAGTACCATTGACCAAATATTTTGGTTCTACCATCATGTCAAACAAAATAGAACAATCCTGCCCAGTACAAGAAACTTCACCCATGTCCAAACAATGTCCATGAGAGAAAATGAAAATGCCATTAAAGTAGTGGTTAACCCACTTTTGTGTCTGGGTAAATTCCACAGTTAAGATTAAGAGTATGTCTCCATATAGAGACCAAACAAAGTAATGCAATCTTAAGTAATTTTCCAAGTAAATCACAGGATTACAATTGGTTGGAACAAATTTTCAGTTAGTAGACTTATCATACAAAAATGTGCACCCATAAAAATAATAACCTCACAGTGTACAATAAAATTTCAATAGACTATTCTGCTAAGTGTTTGTGGTGGTCTTTTTAGACCATTGTTCAAAGTATTAATGTTCACTATGATTAGTTTGGATATCTTATAGTGAAGATAGTAGCATGAAGTTTCTGGCCTGTCCAGCCCATGGTCCAGACCCACAGACCTGCACAGAAATACAGAAAATAGCATATTAATTATAAATTCTTTGACATATGGCTCAGACTTATTGATAGCTAGCTTTCACACCTTAAATAAACCCATTTCTTTTCTTCTGTCTTGCCATGTGGCCTGTGGCTGCCCTTTACTCCATTATACTTGCTTCTTGGGCAGCTAGATCATGTCTCTCCTGACTCTGCCCTCCTACTATATCTATGTTTGTATTTCCTGCCTGCTTCTAAGCTGCTCTACCATATGCTAAAACAGTCATTCTATTAACCAGTGATATTAACAACATACACAAAGACATCCCACTTCACTTGCACTTTTCTGTCTAATCAAAAAGGAAGGTTTCAATTTGAAAGTAGCAAAATTACAAATAACAACACAGCTATCATCTACCCTATTCTTCTGATTCTAAAGTTTCATATCTAATATACCTTTTATAATAACTAAGGAAAAGTATACTTATAACTATCTAATCTTCAACTACAACAAAGACCACAGAAAGATATAATATTATGTGAGGAAACAGGAAGTATATACAACTTCTAAAATCTAGAAATCACAGAGATGACACCTGGCTTCCTGGACAGTTACCCAAAGTTCCTTTGTAACAATGAAGCATCCATATTCAGCCTACAGGCCGAGAGTCTCTGGCAGACATTTCTGAAGCAGGAAACTTGAAGAACTATTTCATCCATTTTGGCATAGTTCCTCAATGCATCTCCCTGTGTTTTGCAGAATATCTGGCTGTTTTCTCTGAAAATTAGGAACCTGAAGGACAATCTTGGCTTGTTCTGCCAAAGTTTAGAGGTCACATTCCTATGGGTCCTGCATGTCCAGTTTATATAGCTCATTGTCAGGTAGTTGAGACAAAAACAGTCTCTTGCCCAATGGATAACTTTTGCCAAGAAGAAAATAAACTCCTCATGGAGTTTCTTTGATGGCCATCATCCTCTTGAAGTAGATTAGTGCTGTCAGGAACAGATCTGTCTTACTAGCCAAAAAAGTCTAAGTTCTTAAAATATTTTAAATGTCATATTCTGTAGGTATCTGAAGTATTTGAAGATTACCTGTCTAGTTGAAATATATTGTTGTATACCTAGAAAAAACTAATATGATTATAATTTTGCTTTTCATAGATAACTATTAATCTGCATTTCTTAATTTTACATCTATTCATAGGGTGATGGGGTGGGGGTAGACTGAGAGAGTAAAGAGAGGAGGGAAGGGAGGGAGAATGGTGGAGGGTATGAGAAAAACACTTTTAAAATAAAAAAACATTTACTAAAATGATAATGTATAATTAATATATATGTTATATATAATTAATATATATATCATTAATATATGATTATGATACATTTTTATTGCTGTGTCCAATTAGCAGAATAATAGTTGATTTTATCCTTGGGTTTATAACTTTTGTCCAACCACAGATCTTGGCCTCATTGAAAGTGTGGGGTAAATTTCATCTTATGGAATGAACCTTTAATCCAATAAGATAGTAGGAGATTACTCCCATAATTCTAGTGTCATATTCATCAATGGCATATTCTATTAGGCAAGTCATTATTATAGCTTGCTGGGTTCACAGTTGGGTGACACTGATGACTATTTTTCTCCTCAGGTAGAGTGCATAGCAACTTTCAGAACTATGAAAGCTAACTAGCAGGAATAAAGCCTCCATTTGAGCATAAACTAGATTTCCTTCATGTTTCATGACTCAAGTATGTGATATCTAATTTTGGATGATAACCAAGAGTATTAGCAATATCCTGTAATGTTTTGGGGATCTATGGACCCTACTGGCCAACAACTCAAAAACAGGTATCCCTGGTACTTGGAATCTGTATTACTTAGTAGGAATTTTGCTCCTCAACCAGTCTTAGGGTAACTCTATTGAAATTTCCTCTTTTTTTTTCCTTCTTTATTTTGTATTCATAAAAAAAAACAGTAAAAAGAATTTAAAATGCGGAAGAGTTAACAATAACTATACAGAGGATAAGAATCATAAGCATGGCTTATCAAGGCTGGAAATGCAAATAAGATTGCTACACATATATTTTCTTTGTGTTCAGCTTTCCCTCTGAATTTTTTTTCCATCCCTGTATATCCTCATTCAAGGTCTCTTCCCCCTCCCACCACATCTGGTCATTTTTCTTCTCTGCAACTCCCCATCCCCTCCCTGGGCAGGGAGCAGACAGTCCTATGGTCCTACTGACCCAATAAGGCTTGGATCAGTCTTCACTCCTGGCCAAATCCAGTTTTGTCCCCCCTCCCTCAAGAGTGAGTCAGGTTTTCCTATAGTTGGACTGGGGTTTGAAGGGTCAGTCCAGGGTGTTTCTGATCCCAATCTGTTCAGTGGTTGTGGTTCGCTGCTTGGGCATGTTTGACTTTTATTCTTGTTTGTTTGTTTAGAGACCACTAGTAAGTGAGTATCCCTTGCTTATCTCTCTGAGTTTGTGATACTTTGCTCAGGAGGATATTCTCCAAATCCATCCATTTGCCTGCGAATTTTAGGATATCATTTTTCCTTACTGCTGAGTAGTATTCCATTGTGTAGATGTACCACAGTTTGTTAATCCATTCTTCAGTTGAGGGACATCTAGGTTGTTTCCAGGTTCTTGCTATTACAAATAATGCTGCTATGAACATAGTTGAGCTAATACCTTTGGAGTGTGAATGTGCCTCTTTAGGGTATACACCCAGAA